>JAGYYN010045591.1:0-17039 GCA_021441665.1 Euplotes cf. woodruffi 2 WChen-2021 | reverse complement strand
TGTATGTAAGAAGTATCTGAGACAAATTATTCTAGCTTTACAACGACTGGCGGGATCCCTTCCAAGCACTTCGAGCTGTCGCTCGGGTCTGCAAACGCCACAACCACCTCGGCTTCAGTCTGCGACGCAGCAATCTTAAACGCGTCTCTGAGTCCCTTGTCTTTGCTGTCCGGCTGCACTGCTTCGAGCGCCTGCAGGTACACAGCGCGGCCGTCCTTGAATATCGACTTCACTTCGAGCTCGAACTTGCTGTCCAGAGCTGCGATCAGCTGCTTCAGCGTCGAGTCGGCGGCAACACTGACCGTCCAGACGTCCCAGGCGCTGACCTCGAGGCCGTCGCGCAGTTTTGTTTTCTTCGGCGGTCCTGGCTCCGACACCATCAGCGACGGCACTGCCATGTTCAGACTTGCGTTTTTGACGGCCGACAGCGGCGCTGCGGTCAGAATCTGTATCAGCTGCAGCGTCTGCAGTCCGGCGATGGCCGCGGTCGTCGTGGCCAGAGCAGGGATGATCCTGCCTGCCTTGAGCTTTGTGGTGATCCAGTCCATCGGGTCCAAAGTGTAGTTGCTGCATCTGCAGTTGGCGCACGCGTATATAAAGTCGATGTGGAAGTTCGTGTCGTCGTCTTTTTCGAACTCTTGCGGGCTCACAAGTCACAGCTTAGCGTCGTCAGGCTTGTGTTTCAAGTCTCTGTACACTTGTCGCAGCGACGTCACAAACTCTTTGATTTCGTCGGCGTCGTCGTCAAACGTAATTTGTTCCTCTTCGTCGTCGTCTTTAGCTGCTGAAGCTGCGTCTGCTGTGTCTGCTGCACCGGTGTGTTCGTCGACTTCTGCAGCGAGCTGTTCGGCTTTGGCTTTGTCTGGCTTGAACTCGGGCAGCTCGTCGTCGTACTCGGCAGCCTGTTGCGCCATTTTGAAGACTGCCTCTAATTCTCTTGGAGCTTTGAACGGTATCTCGATGTGGAACAGTCTTGCTCGCAGACAAGCAGCAGCTGCAATAAAGCGCGCGTGTAGCTCGTTTGTCGGGTCGAACTTCAGAGCGTCTGGAGCTCTCTTTGGCAACGACCAGAACGGCTTGCCGTCTTTTGTCTTGTGGTCGACCGGGTATGCGTGCAGCAGATGCAAAATGTCAAGCACATAGTACGAGTTGAACTTGAGTCTTGCCCATCTGAGGCACGACTTAAAGTCAGTTGGTCTGTCTTCGACAAGTGCAAGCGCTTCCTTTATGATCTTGGTTTGGTCGGAGTCGTTAGCGTTGATTGGCTCGTCGCTTTCGATGATGTTGTTGTAGCTCTTAGCGCTCTGACAAAACAGCTGCATAAACAGGTCTTTGGCCCACTCGACGCAGTGCAGAGCCTCTTCTGGGAACATCTTGAGTGTGCAGTGCGGAATCTCTGTCGTGTCTTCTGGATCGTTTGTGCTCGAGTATGTTTCTGTTTTGTCTGGCAGCACGACCTGGACGTGTCCTTTTGTGCCGAGCGTGCCTGAGTCGATCATTGCGACTCTGGCTCTGACAGCTTGACCGTCGAGATATCTTCTTGCCTGCACGTTGTCTAACGCATTAGTAATACAGCTCAACGACTTATAGAACTGCAGCGAGTAAGTCTCTTCAGTGCCTTTGTGTATTTTGTCGAGCTTTGGCACGATGTGGCCTTTCATGGCTGGATTGATGTGAATTGCGGCAGCAGCTGCAGTGACAGACTTTGGCTTCCTCAAGTGTTTTTCTCTGAACAAGAACTGTCTGTTCAGGTTGCTGACTTCGATGATGTCAGGGTCTGTGACGACAATCGAGCCGTCTTGCTGTGATCCGACTCCGAGCAACGCAAAGTTTTTGAGTAGCTCACAGCCGATAGCTCCCGCTCCAATTACAAAGATGCGAGCTGACTGTATTTTGCTGAGACTATCTGAGCCGACGCATGCTCGAAGACCGGTGTACGGGTCATCAGTTTCTGAAATCAGACCGAGTTGTTGTATGTCAGCTTCGAAGTTCGCATGTGTGTCAAATCTGAAGTCAGGCACGACTTCGATAGCATCGTAGTACATGAACTGTCTGATCGGCACAAAGCGGTGTGTGATCGCTTTGATTGCTTCTTGAGCAACGACTCCTCCAATAAATGCGCACATCGGGTTGAGCGCGCCGCTGTAGACGACACAGTACTTCGATACAAACTTTTCGAACTTTTCGTTGTTAAGAAGCTCAATTGCCTTTTCCTCTGTTAACATTTCGGTTAGTTTGCTTTCGAACAGCTCTCGAAGTTGTTTGTAGCCGCCAGCGAGTAGTGCCTCTGCAGTCAAGCAGCTTGTAGCTTGCAGTTTTGCTGCTGCGTCCATGACCTCGTAGCACAGGTGGCTCCAGGTTGCATGCTCGAGCTTATCGAAGTCTGCAATCGCAAGATTTTCGTCGACAGGTACTGCGTCAAGCTTGACTGCGCTCAATGGCTTGAACGATAGTTTGAGTGTGCTCTTGACTGGCCTTGCAAGTCCCGAGTGTTCGTACTGTGACAGTTGTGACGTATCGCCGATTCTGAAGCTCGATGGGCTTACAGTTACAACTTTATGGACTGACCCGTTTATAGTCGGCACGTCTGGACTGTTCGGTGTCATGCCTTCGACCTTGTCAAGCATGACTTGATCGCCGTCTTCAAACGGATGTCTGAAACCTGTTTCGAGCGTCACAAGGCCTTGAGCTTCGTTTGTAATGTTTTTGATGACCATTTCTTTGAGTTCTTCGCCATCTTTGTCGATGACTTCGAACTCGTCACCGAAGTCGTTAAACACGCGACAGAACACACCGTTGACATCGGCTGCGATAAACTTGACGCCGGCTGATCGTCAGTAGTCGTTGACAAGACGCTGTGTGTCGAGTGGTGCTTCGGTCAGTATCACGACAGAGTAACTCGACAAGTTTGCGTGTTCGATCGACTCGAGTGTTTGCAAGTCTTCGTTACTTACTGAAACTTTGACGTAGTAGTTAAGCTGGTTGACTCTCATTGCTCATGCTGCTGCTCTGTTTGTGCCGATATCGTTTTTGTTTAAGAAAAAGTTAGTTGCAAGGTCTTTGCTTGTTGCAACTGCAGGGTCGCATAGCGTGAGTTCTTTGAGTCCGGCAAGTACAATGTTTTTGCTGATTTCTGCGCCAAGTCCGCCGAGTCCGAACACAAGAACTCTTGCATGTGCTTGCTTTGTGACGGCATCAACGCCCATCGCTCCGATGTATCTGCTCCATCTATCTTTGACTGCGTCTGCGTCGACATCGATAACTAAGCCGGTCTTAACTTCTGTGTCGTCTTCGACGTCGACATTGTCAAGCAAGCTCATGTCTTCGGCCGTCATTTTAAGTGCTTTGCTGGCTTGAGCTGTCTTAGTTTCTTCGCTTTGACTTGTAGCTGCTGCTTTGGTTGCGTCTTTATTCGCATCAGGTGCTGGGTCTGACTTGAGTTCGTGTTCAAGAGTCGGAACACTGAGTCCCTTGAACGTCTGTTCGAGCTTATCAATAACGTCTTTGAGCATCGACTTGTATTTGCCTGCTTCTTTAAACTTTTGACACCAGCTGTGGTTGTGGCACTCCACAAGCGACGAGTAGGCTGCCTTGTTCTCTTCGGCGTAAACGAGCCACTCCCTCACTTCTTCGAGTATCTCATCTCTCTTGAGGAAGAAATGTGTTCGTACTGCGTCTTCAAAGCCTTTCGAAGGACTTAGCATTTGGTCGATCATTGCATACTGGATGTTACAGTACCTGACGATGTTCGAGTATGCTTCGTTTTTGGCTTCTCCTTCAGTTGTTCCGGCTTCATGTTCATATCCTGGCTCGTTGTAGTAGACTTCTTCGCTCATGATAATGGCCTGAATCGACATCAGCACTTGAAGAGTTGTCGAGATTTTCGGGTCCCAGTTTTCTGTCGAGTTTCCTCTCCATGTGCCGAGCAGCGACAAACACACTTTGCCGTCTGCATACAAGTTCGGGTTGAACCTGACAGCACCGCTGCCCGTCGTCACAAGCTGGCACTTCGGCGGAGTGTTCGGATATCTTGAGTCGAAGAACAGGTCGAACTCAAATCAACCGTGAGCGTATGGTGTGCCTGCTGCTCCGCATATAATTGCCTTCATTACATCGACTCTTGTTTCGTCGACTCTGACAAAGATTGCGTTTGTGTGTTCGTCAGGCAAAGCATTCGATAGGTCTGCCATTTCTTGTGCAAGTCTGACGATCTTCGCGTTTTCGATCGAAGTTTCTTGTGAAATGTTGTAGCTGAAGTAGTGCGTGTATGACGAAGCAGCAGAACTGCTTGCCATCATATTCATGTATCCGAACTTCAGAGGCGATACGAGCTTTCTGTACTTTTGAGGCAGGTCGAGCTTGAGAATCTCGCTGATTTGCGGTTCATCAGCCTTACGAGCGCTCGATACTGCACCTTGGACGATTTTGTTGACTTCTTTGATTTTTTCTGCAAGCTTTTTAGGCTTTGCTGAGTCTTCGTGAGCTGAGACGTCGCCTTTCTCAGCAAATAGTGCTTTCAAGAATATTTCGCATAGCTCTGATAGCGACGCAAGCAGCTTGTAAATCGGATCAGTTTGAGGCGGCTCGTATTCTTTGCCGATCTCCATCAACAAAACTGTCAACTCGCTGTTAGCTGCGATTGCTGCAATGAAGTCAAGGTATGCTGTAAACAGCTCAGCTTCTTTTGCCATTTCAAGAATCGAGCCTGACCTGAGCGCGTTTTCAAGAACAGGCTGCAGTGCGCTCTCGAGAATTAGGTCTTTGAGATTGTACTTTGCTGAGAGCTCTTTGCTCATAATGATGCCTTTGAGAATGCCGACAATGCTTGCAATCTGACTGTTTTTGCTTTCTTTTTTCTTTAAATATGAGTTGACGTTCCATTCTTGACCAACATCTGTTGTGTATCCAACTCCCTTTCTGTTCTTATCGCGTTTATTTAGTTTTAGCATTAGTAGTGATGGTCTCCTCGTCGCTGTCTTCAGAGTCTTTGTCTTGTACTTTGACTCTTGCAACCTCGCCTGTTAGCAGTCCGATTCTTTCGATGAAAGTGCTGACCATTCCGTTTTGTAGTCACTTCTGTCTCAAGCCTTCGCTATCTTGATCTTCTTCGAATATTCTTTGCACTAAGTTGTAAGTAAGCTTGACCATCTCGAGTTGTTTGTCGATCCATTCGTTTTCGAACTCTGCTGGTTTGTGATTGTATTGATACTTTTTCTTTTCGATTTCTTTTTCTCGTTTCTTGAGAGCCTCTTTTGTGTCTCTGTCTGGCACTCCGGACAGTATTTTGAAGAAGCAGTCGCTGTTGTTACGATCTGATGTCAGTCTGGTGAAGAACCCAGGGAACGAAATAAACGACTTGACTTCAGTCAGCCACTGGCTCCATGCCTCTCTGAGATCTCGGTTGCCCCAACCTTGAACTGCCTTTTGACACGCTTTGATGAGCTCTTCAGCTCCGTCGAACTTCTCGAGTATCGGGTAATTTGATTCGTAGCCTTCGACGATCTTTGCGACTTCTTTGAGTTCTTCTTTGGACTGTTCGTCTTCTTTTGCTGGTCGCGTGAATGCAAGCTCGAACATGCTAGAGCTGAAGCCTTCAGGATGAGCCTCTGCTGTTTCTCCGATGCTCTTGCTAAGATCGACTTCGACATCTTGACCTTTGATGGTGAGCTTTTGTTTTCTGCCGAAAAGCTCGCATGACAGTACTTCTGCCTTCATCGCCTTTGGAACGTGGAACACAACGTTTTCAGTCAATAAGTTGAATGGCGAGCAAGACTTGTAGAACGGCAAGCTGAAGTAGGCAGACTTTTCATTATTCAGGTTCGGCAAGCTCGGATTTCCAAGGTCAACGTGCCAGCATTCGTAGCTCTCGACCTGAATGTTATTGTAGAACGACGCAAAGCCTGGTTGTTCGACACACTTCATGTTGTAAATATTTCCAGCAGTATGCGAGTAGTTTATTGACCACGAGCACAAGACGAAGTCTCCTGAAATTGAAATCACGCCTCCTAGCTCGTAGTCAGTGTAAATGTATCCGAATGGCTTGTTGTTCGTCATGATGAAGTGGTTCTCCATGTCGCCTTTGTAGTAGAACGTAAAGTTCGACTCGTCATGTGGCAACTCGTAGTTGTAGTCAGACTGCAGGCCTGTCAGGTTAGGGAACTGAGCTCCACAGAACCCTCCGAATACAGCAGACTCGCCGTTTATTGTGCACTTGATAAGATGCAAAGTGTTGCTTTTCTCCGATATTTTGTCGGAGATTTTCTGGAAGTCTCCTTTCTTTGGAGAGTCATCTTGAGCAATCAGCGTCCACTTCTTTTGCATCAGTTTGTCGTAAGAGTCGTGATACTCGCTGACATGTTCTTTGAACATTCTCATCATGGCGTTTTCCTGCGACTTCGACAAAATGCTTGATGAGAACAAGAACTTGTTTTCAGATGAGGCGTCTTGAGGCTTGTAGTAGATCTGGTGGTATTCGACTTTGTCTTGCTGTTTCTCTTCAATGAACACCGTAACTGGAACTGTTTCTTCGGAGTGAAGTAGTGGCACCACAATAGCATTTAGATAGTCGAGTCCATCGTTGCTGCAAGCGACTTCAAGGTCTTCTTTGAGCATGGCTGCAATATCTTTTTCAATTTTCGGTTGTCCTGTTGCAACGGTTGAAATGAAGTTAACCATCATGTTGTTTAGCTCTGCGTCTGACACACTATCTTCGACATCAGGCCTGAAGTGCTTTCTAAATGTCGCAAATACTTGTGTTGGAACATCTCTATCAGCAAGGTATTGTCTCACTGAGTTCTCTTGAGCGCAGTTGTACCAGAATCTTGTTTTTCGTTTCCAGACTGCAAGCTCGTTCGATTGAATTGCTAAGAACTCATTCAAAAGATGTTCTTTAGCCAAAATTATTGATGACAGATGCTTTGAAGTTGCACACAATGTCGAAGCAAGGACAAGCTTGAGCTCCATCTTATCGGCTGAGCTGTCTTTATCTTGCGACAACAAGAACTCAACGATCTGTTCGAGTGTAACTGGACCATTATCAGTTGGCTTTGCTAGCTCAAGCAAAAACAGAATAAACGACAGCACAGTTTCTTGAACCTCGCGACTACAGTCGACAGTTTTGGTCAAAATAGTGTCGATCGACGTGAGGCTGTATCAAATGTCAGCTTCCTTGATCGTGCCTATACGCAAGTTTGTAAGCAAGTCTTACCATGGAAAAATGTAAATATTGTGATGATGCCTGATAGCGACTCAATGCTCTTCGTGTCGTCAGAGTCGACAAAGTCAAATATAAATGTCAAGATTCTCTTGATTCTATCAAGTGCTCTGTCTTTGTCTTTCTTGATGATTTCTCCAATCAAGCACAGCTGCTTTGGACTGGCTTTGACATCAAGGAACTTGTCAATGATCCAGTCAGCCATTTCTGCGTTTTGAGAGCACAACGCAATAAATATCGGCTTAATGAGATATTCTTTTTGGTCGAGCAGCTGAGACAGTTTGCCGATCGAGTTCTTGAAGCCATCAATGACGGCTTTATCGTTTGCAATGATTCCAAACGTTTCTGACAGATTGCCAGAGCAGCACTGAGACAACGTTTCGAGCGTGTTTTCTTTTTGGACGTCAAGCAATGCATTTCTGATTGGCGGATAGCTGTCTGGATACACTCCCTGCACCGAGAAAAATGTGAAGCCATAAGACATTGTTTTAGTCAAAACTGTCGAGAACATTGACGACTCAAGTCAACAGATTTCTGGTCTTCGAAGTCTGAACGTAATATACTTAGCTCGATGGACTTGTTGTTTTTCTTTGAGTTTGTCTGCAACCATCAACGACGGGTCTTCTTGATACTTTTGAGTATCGTAGTTGAGCGATGAGAAACCCGAAAAGTTTGCTCCGTATACGTTGACTGCTGACTGTCTGTATCCTCCATCGTCAGCAAGTCTGAGCGGAACCGACCAGTCGATTTGAGCCTTTGACATACCTCCTTCGCAAAACACTTGCATTGGCTCGTAGTGCATATCCTGGTCGTAATTGCCCCAGTAGTATATCAGTCCCATCTGAATATCGCTGACTTCGATAACGTCTGAGCACTCGAACATCATAATGAAGTCGCTTCTGCATGTCTTGTCGATGTGCTTGTAGATGACTCTGTTTCTTTGCCCGTTTTTATAAATGACCCAGTCTTGTGTTTGAGTCTCGACGCCGGCAGACGACTGGATTAAAACCATTGTTTTGCCTGCATCGATGAGATTGACCTTGTCGATGCCCTTCTTTTCCTTCGGCTTTTTGTCTTTCGACTCGGCTGATGGAGCTGGAGCTAACGCTTCTGGCTCATCAAACAAGTCTTCGATAACTTCATGTTTGTCAGTTGGCTCGCTGGTCTTCGTATCTATTGTTTCTTCGCCAGCTTCTGCATTTTCAGGCTTTGAGAACAATCTGAGCAGTAAAAAGTCAAAGCCGTTCATTTTGACTAAAAAGTTGTTAAAAAGTTCTTTGTCCTGGAAACATGCGTTGAACAGTAAGCTAATTATCGTGTTCGAGCTGTTCTGGAATGCAGAGCTACGCTCAACACACATCTTATGACAGTTTGACAGCACTGTGTTGTCAAACTTGATCATTTGCTTCATGACCATCGGCACCAGCTCAAGCAGAATTTCTCGTTTCTTTGGCAAGTTCTCGACTATTGTTTTGACGATGCGACTGTGGTGCATTGAGCACGGGTCGCTTTTGCCTTTTGAGTTTGGATTGTTCAGCCACAGCCAAAGAATTTGTCTTTCAAATATTTTGCTTTTAACAGCAACTGGAACGTGCTCGAAGTTGTCGATAAACTCGTTAAATAGTTTTTTGCCGTTTGCTTCAGAGTTGTACACAAGATACGATAAATGGACGCCCATTTTTAGTCTTGACAGCACAAGGTAGCTGGCTCCAGCCATGTGGTTGTAGTAGCCCTTGTTCAAATAGCAGCACAGGTACTCGTTAAATAGCTCGAGCGTTTGCACGTATTCTTCTGGTGTCAGGCACGCCGGAGTCTTTGATTTTGAGTAATTTACGTCACAAGGCTCACTTGTTGCAAGCTTGCATATCAGGTCGTCTCAAATGGTGTAGACTCGAAGCTGGTCTCTTTGTGGATGATCGTCTTTGAGTCCATTTCTCATGAAGCTTCTAAGGATCTTGTAAATGATCGGCACTGTAAACTTCTTTGCGCTGTTTTTCTTTGTCGAGTCAAGACTAACGTTATCGATTTCGAAATGCGTGTATAGATTGTCTTGAACGTCACCAGGCAAGCTCAAGAAAGTGCCCACAAATCTGTCGATGCATTCGTCGTTGTTGCCGATAATTGCAAGACATTTAAATAGTTCGTTCCAAATCTTTGCAAAGCTCAATGACATCGATGGCTTGACGAGAGCTTGCAAAATGTTGTCAAATATTTCAGATACAAGCTTGCTTGAATTGGCGTCATCTGACTCTGCCCTGAACGTTGCTAAGAACAAGTCTATTGATTGGCAGTAATGAGTTGAGAATATATTCGGATTGACTTCATACACTTTATCGAAAATAGTTCCGCTCAAAGCAGCTGCTAAGTCTTTAGTTCTGCTGAGGTCTGAGTACCAAACCAACACGCTGTGCACTAACTTGTTTGCCTTATTTTTGTTGCCTGCTCAGCTCAGAACGAGATCTTCAACAAACTGGAGCTGCAGCATGTATAGTTCAGGATCGGTACTTAGTGTAAGTGCGTTGAACCATGCTTTGACTGGCAAAGTTGCATCGAGAAGCGCATGATCGTGAGCATTATCTTTGTAGCACTCTCTCATCAGACTAAGTAGCAGCTTATAGTACATAGTGTGGTCTCGGTCAGAGGCTTTGAACCTCAGCGTCGATAGTAGCATGAGATACATAAATCACGACTTTTTGACATCTTTTGATGCTTTCTGCAGTCTCTTGCTGACGATTTGGAGCGTGCCAACAATGACCCAGACGCTTTCTTTTTCGTAGACTTTCGGCATTTGAATTATTTGTCTGATTTTGTCAGTCGAGTCGATGCTGTTGTCTTGAATATCGGTTGATACATCGAGACGGCTGAGGATCTCGCGGAGGATATCAGGCACATGCATTTCTTTGATGAATGGCTCAAGTGTACTAAATATCTTTTTGTGCGATTGGCTGCGCTTGCGTAGAAGTCGTTCGACAAGATCAAAGAACACGCTGTGAGCATTCGAGATGTTTCTAAGAATTGACTCGATAATTAAGTATGCTGACTTTAGACTGATCACCTGTCCGACGCAAGCCTGAGGCAGAAGATACCATTCAACAATACTTTTGAGCAGTTCGTATTGTTCACTTGCAGCAAGCGAACTAATTCCATATTGACAGTCTGGTCCAGTGAACTCACTCGAAGTCAAATAGCTCATTATTTCATTTGATAGTATGAGGATTTCTGACAAAGTCATTCCGTTGTACTTCGCTTGTTTTGACCTGAACTTGTCTCTGATCGACCTCATTTCATTTTGAATGGCGGTGTAGTTGTCATAGTCTCTACTTTTAAGTAGCGCGGCTGCTTCTTTAGCTTTAGCTGATAGCAGTCTCTGCGTAGCTATGTGTGCATCTAAAGATTTGAGTTCCTTTTGATCAAATTTTCTTGGGCTCAAGTACGTTCATGATTTTTCGTAGCTGTTGAAGTCAATTCCTCCGAGACTCACGACGTCTTCGAGTTTATATGATGACTGATGGACTTCTTTCTTGAGCGCATTATAGGCTTCATTGACAGGTGCAGATACACCTGTGTCTTGGCCGCAGTAGAAAGGCACGACTAAGTACAAAGGATCACGAGCCCCTGCATCTTGGCTGTTTTGCAAACCTGCATTAATGTGATGGATCACGATTCTGATATATCTACTGACGCAGCTGACGTTATTTCAAATTTATAGTCAGATAGTTGTTCGTCTCAGATGTCTGACTTGACTCTGAGCTATGCTTTGCTGTCAATACTCGGTACACACCGTCGTCAAATGCAGTGCGGAGAACAAGCGTTTCGTTGTCTTCATGGTCAACAAGGTAAACTCTGACGATCATAGCAAGTGACAAGCCGAGCGAGTCGTGTCCGAAGTACAATCTGATGCTTTCTAAAGAGTGTAGTGTTGCAAAGTCAGAAGTTAGTTCGTAGGATGCTTTGTCTCTCCGAAGCATGGCTCCAGGACATATAAAGTCAGGCTGTGATTGAGCCAAGTCGATTGGATAGTACTGCTTAGATGCTTCGAGTTCTGGTAGTGCTTTGCTGAATACAGTTTCTGTGAGCAGTTTGTAGTTCAAATCGAACATCTTCCTTGTTTTGTTTCGGTTGAATAAGTACATCAGTCGAATTGTTGCGATGTCGAGTGAAGGCACGCCACCTGCAAGTATTTCGCTTAAACTCTTATCGATATACTCGAGATACGACTTATCATCCGCATTTGCGTCAGCAAGGCCAACTCTGTTGATTGTTTTGAAAATCTCGGCTTTGAAGTCGTTGGAGTATGAATAGTGAGCTGGGTCTGCCAAAAGCGACTTAAAGTCAAACAGGCGCTTAAGGATCTGCAAACTTCCGTCAAACTGGAGGCTATTGATGTGTCGCAATACATTTAGTCTTGTGCCTTCATGAGCTTTTGTGTTGTGGACGACAGCAATTAAGTCTTCGTACAACAGTTTGAGTTTTTGTGGGTCACGATAGACTTCAACTATAGTGCTTTTTGGAATTCTGCTGAGTCCTTTAGATTCGAACGTCAAGCTTGATGGGTATTTGTACAAGGCTAGATATCAGTTGCTGAGGTCAAAGTGAACATCATCAGCGCGCTCTAAGCGAACTCGAATGTCATTTGTTTGTTGTTTTAAGCTAAACAGTAAGCTTGTGCTGGTGAAGCTTGGGTGCATCGAGTATCCTCTGTTTGCACAGCCTCGACTAGTCAACGACTCGATGCTCGTCGCTTTGATGTTTTGAAGTCGTGCGTATTCAGTCCATTGTCCGTCTCATAGAGCTTCGACGACACCAGTGTAGGCAGACGTTGTAGCAGCATCAGAGCCTGCGCCGAGTTCTGACGACTCGTGCTGTCCTGGCTCGACTTCGATTCCAGAGACTTTAAACGATTCGATTTCTCAGTTACCAGCGCTGAACTTTTGAGCAAACTTAATAGGTTTCTTTCTGAAATCTGTAGGCATCAGCAGTACAAAAGCTGTTCTTGGTGCATCAAAAGAAACTGTGACTTCTCGCTCGCTTCCTAAGCTGAAGAACGCGACAGGCTCACTTTCGTTGAGAGGCAGACCAGTTTCTGTTCGTTTTGTGAGCCATGCATCGTACTGAGCCTTGGTTTGAATTTGGTAGTAGCGTTTTACGTCGCTGAAGGCTTCTAGTGAGTTTGCACAGAATATGAGTCCAGCTCCGACAGGATAGCTGCTACCGACTGATCTTTCTCGATGGAACTTGCTCGATATCGAGAACTGAGTTGGAATGAACTCAGCTCCGTTGTGGTGTGCAAACACAATCGCTGGTCTTGGATGACTTGAAATATACGACTCGCCTGGCTCTTGGTCAACAAGCAACTGATGCGGGCCTGCTGAGTTGAGATGACTTCCAGTACTCGAGTGAACTTTCAGCTTTAGCAAGCTAGATTTTTGTAAAGAGTTGTCAAGTTTAGTACTTGTTGTGTTGTGGGTGCTGCTGATAGCAGAGCTTGGCAACTCTGAGCTTGTGAGCAGCCTGACTTCTAAGCTGTCTAAGTGATTGACCTTGTTTTTGAGGCTCGATAAATTAGCAACCCAACCATTAGTACTTTGCGCTCAGGCAGACAATGCAAGTGGTTCACAAGCAAATACTTTACGTAGCTCGGTCAAATCACAGTCTCCTTCAGACAAAAGCTCGACAAGAGAACGATTTTGGTCATCTGGAACTTGCTCGTTTACAGAACTAAACGCGTTACAACCAGGCCATTACCTTGTGTCTTGTGACTTTGCGTCAGTAACGTTTGCTTGGACTGCCTGTGTATCCGGTTGGTCTTGCTTTGCTACATCATCAGTAGATGCAGCTGATTCTTGCGGCTCGACTGGCTGAGATTGTGGCTGAGCAAACTGTACTCCAGCAACATGATCACCTATGATGTGTAAACAGTTTGTACGCATACCGATTGAGTGCAGCTGGGGCTCTCCTTCAACAGCGACGGTTTGTCTGTCTTCAAGGTTGTTTGGGTTCAAGCAGATGATGGCTCCATGTCTGACAACGCAAACTCTTGTGTCTTCGTAGACGATCGAGTATGATGTGCCTTCGGTGTAGTCCTCGACATCTGCAGCTTTAGCCACTTCAAACTCGATTTCGCTTTCCTTTTGAATAATCGTGAGCTTTTGAACTGCAACTTTGTTTGCCTTGGTAACTCCTAAGATGTAGATGGCGTGAGAGCCGTCAAGCTTGTTGTTGTTTTGTGTTGCTATTTTGGTAACACAGAGCACTTTTTCAAAGGTCTGCGACAGATCAGCACAACACTCTGCTGCAACGATTAATGCTGGCTCGGACCCTCTTGCAGCTTGAGATTTTAACAGAGGGATTCTGTGAGCAATGTTCGATCTGCGCGAGGTCACGATCTTGTTAATGATTGATTTCTGCGCCTTCTTCTTTCCGAGAGCTTTTGGGTTGCCAGCATTTGCTGAGGGCTCGTAGAAGTCTAAGTGATCTAGTTGAATATTCAGATGAACTGCTCTGCATCACGCACTGAGCTTGCCTTCGTGTTCAAATATACAAGTGACATATGCCTGACAGTCTGAACTTTGGTAGAACTGGTTCATCACGATACAAAGCCCGAGCACATTGATGCTGTTATGCTGACTTTCGGTCTTCGACTCGGCATCTTTGCTTGCAGTGACTGGTTGCTGTTTGGTTTCTTGTGGTGTTGCAGAGGCCGGTGCGTCAGCTGGGCATTCGAACTCATCGTTTTGATCTCCAAACAGTCCTGAGATATCTCATACTTCTTCGTCAAAGATGTGCGCTTTCGCAGCTTTGCTAACCTTCGGCTTTGATGATTTCGACTGGCTCGAGCTTGTTCCTGACTTGTGTTTGTGTTGTTGGCTAGAGCCCGCCTTTTTCGAAAACTGATGCGTTCGGCTTAGTTTGTTGTCAGTGTAGCAGCGATGATAACTCAGCATGCTTCGTGTCTTCAGAGCGCTGTCAATCGAATCAGATGCGCTTTTGGAGAAGTCTACCTTGCCGAGCTCAATAAACTGGAGATCAAGCGAGTAAATGCGGCATACTGCCTCTTCACTGGACCAGTCGAATGCAAGATCTCAGCCTTCAGGAATAATAATCTCAGAGTTCTTTCCTAGCTTTGCTGGTGGCATGTAGTCAAGCGAGTTTTGTAGTTCTCAGTTAACATTTTGCTTAAGTACCAGACTTGAAGATATAACATCGATGCAGTTATCTGAGATTTCGGTGATTTGTTCGTGGCTGCCGTAAACACTTTGTATTGCGTCGTCTCCTCGATACACAAAGCCGTAGTCAGCTAAGTAGTGAAGCGAGACGTCTTGAGCAACAAACGTTGACAGTCTGTCAAGAGCTGAGTGGGGTCTTGATACACAAGCAAATTGCTTCGTGAGCTGTTTCGATGGAGTACCAAGTACTGCTTTGCACCACTGTTGCTCACTTAGCTTGTTCAAAATGCTTAGCAAGGCGTTTAAGTCGTGCACTGACAGGTTAGATAGCGGCTTTGGCTTTGATTGAGCGTGCGATTGCACAAATCATGTTGAATTATCAGATTCTCGCAGCTTGGCGATTCTCAGTTTTGATAACGAATATAACATGTCGTCGATTACCGCTTTTGCGCACTCGACGGTTGAGACAAACTCAAAAGTGTCTTGATCTTTAGTCGCATACGCGAGCGAGTCCCTTGCTGAGCTCAAAAACTGGTTGTACAGTCTTGCTAATTGTGGGTGTTTTTGAACAATAATATCGCCAACTCCAAGTTCAAACAGCTTGCCGAGTTCGTCCTTGGGTATTCAGAAACGCATCAGATCTGTGACTTTTTGAGGACTTGCGTCAAAGTTGAGATTATTCAGACAGAAGTCGCCATTTGAGTCTTTGTTGACAAGCTTCGCCAAGCCGTCATGCGTTACGACAAGCAGTTTGTCGCAAGACGTTAAGTACTTCAAGCTAATGTTGTCTTGAGGCACGTCTGAGTCTTGCTGCTCAAGCAAGCAGCTGTATCTTTGTTGAAACTCGTCAAAAGATTTTCGAACGTCAGCATCGGTGATTGGGGTTAGTTGGTGGCCAACTTTGCTTGAAATGTGCTGAGCAAGCTGCGGATTCTCAGATTCTAGCTTTGATTGCAGACTTGAATCGAACACATACTTAGTCAGCGTCTGAGTATCTATGACAACAACATTTTGGTCTTCAGCTGATACTTCGAGCTTAGTCAAGTCTTGGTCGGCTGCGTTGCTGCAGAGTTTTGCAATTGCTGCATCATCGCAAAGCTCTAAAGGAGCAGCTGGCTCTTGAGATGCAGGTGCTTCGGACGTCTGTGCTACTTCCGCAGCTGGAGTTGAAGGATCTTTCGTTTCTCCCTTCGGTTCTTCTTTACATTCTTCTTTAGATTCTTCTTTAGTTTCTTCTTTAGTTTCTTCTTTAGATTCCACCATAGTTTCTTCCTTTGTTTCTTCCTTAGTTTCTTCCTTAGTTTCTTCCTTTGGTTGTTCTTTGGATTCTTCTACAGTTTGTTGTTTCGTTTCTTCTTTGTTCTCTTCTTTAGTTTCCTCTTTACTTTCTTTATTGGATTCTTGAGGACTGGCGGTCGAGCTCGGTGATACCTTAGGCTGTACTTTCTTTGGCTGTTTTACGCTGAACTTCGCTCCCTACAGGTATCAAGTTAGCAAGTGGCTACGACATGCAAGAATGTAGTCGATGCGGTGCAGTCCAGACACGCGCATCTTGAGATCTTGGCCAAGCTTCGAAATTAACAAGATAGAATTTGGTCGAATCTTACCAAAGTTTTCTGACCCAGATTTAATCTCGGGTAAGGGTTGACAACAACCTCAGCTTCTGCCTTTGAAGTCGATACAAATGGAGCGTATGATCCGTCAGCGTCAATGCTAATAGTTTTGTCGAATAGCGAGTTCTTGTCCATCTTAATCTGATAAATATGTCGGTCGAGATCAAGTCTGGCTGTCACGACACACGGGTGTCTGCTCTTGCAATCTATCGAGTACTTGTTGCCCGAAGATACGTCGATGACTCCAAACGTTGCGTTTGATATTCAAATCGGGAAAATTAGCTCCCATGTGTGCACTCCCGAAGTAAACACCGTGCTAGCTCGAAGCTCGGTTGTGCTTTCTGGATCCAAAAATCATAGACCTAAACACCATGTTATTAGGCGGAGCTTGCAAACAAACGAACGACTTAGCAAACAAATTGCATCTCGAGTTGCGCTGTAGCGCAGAGCAAGTCTAGCGTAAGATATTTCGCTATTCAACAAATGTTCTTCGGCTTCCGTAAGCAGACCGTTTCCGGATTTTCAATCTTTGCCATGCGTGCGTCGGATGACGCTGCAGATATGCAAACGATTTTAGAGTAAGCCGAAACGAAAACAGCAGCCAGCGTCGTAGGCAGACGATAAACACAAATAGATGTGCACGTCTGTGTTCGATGACTGGAGCTGCAGATCAGGATCCTGGCCAAGCAGCAAATATCTTTTCTTTACTTACGCTCAACTGAAAGTCCGGAGTCAGAGCCGGATTGTCGCTGGAATCTGAACAGTATCGGCTGCTCTGTAGCATCAGATTCGTCTATCGAGACAAGTTAGAACAAGTTTAAAGACGTCGTACCGTCTATCGTATCATGTTGCGTTAACTTTTGCTGTTCTAAGCTTGGCGTAAAGCGTCTTGGAATACTTGACTTAATGCTAATTCTGGTGTTAGAACAAATATTCTCAGTGCCATAAGTCTACCGAAAATACATACCGTTCTTGCTGGCTGGATAGCCCTGTTGGTTCCATATCTGTATACGAATAAAATATATTAAATCCAATCACTTTCTGAAT
>JAGYYN010045582.1:0-11701 GCA_021441665.1 Euplotes cf. woodruffi 2 WChen-2021 | reverse complement strand
CAAAACCCCAAAACCCCACAGATGTTAAATTATGTTGAAAGATTGAACTAATTTATTTTCTTTCGATTAAGAACTTTGGGTAATACTTCTTGCAATATTCGTTTAATGAGTTCTTCCAAATGCCATAGTAATCCTTATCAACTGGATCGTGCTTCTCCTGCATTGTGGAGATCAAGCTGATTGCGTGGAAATCCTTGACTGAGGTTTCTGAACCTTCGATGAGTTGTGAGAAGTTCTTAATAAGCTTGGCCTTATTTACTTCAACCCACTTCGAGTTATTGCCGTCTTCCTCCCATCTGTTCTTAAAGGCATGCAAAAATTCCTGATTAAATATATTAAACACCATTTCGATGTCATCATCGTTTTCTGAAAGAGAGCCATTTTCAATAACGTCAGATTTAATTTCTTTTTGCATTTCACTTTCACTCGGGTTTCACACAGCATCTGTAACAGTAAAATTTTGAGTTAAAGTAATTTATAAAACATCAGCACAAGTCTTGTTGATGATAAAATTTTGAATTAAAAAAGCTGCGGTAAGCTAAAACTACAGCTTATATTAGTCCTTACTGAATCACGGCTGCTGGTTGTTGAGCATCATCATGATATTGTAATAGTTCTCTGTGCTATACCAGTTCAAGTACTTATTCAAGATCTTTTCGATAGAATAAGCCGCGTCTTGGTCGACCTTCCACAAAGTCACATTTGCTTGGCTCATACCGATCTCGATAATCACAGAAAAGCCTTGCTTCATGATCAACTCGTTCTCGTCAATGTCGATGTTGACGTCGAGATTGCAGTAAGCTTCGTCTATTTTGGATTAGCTGAAATTTTACCTCTTTCCATCAGTATTTCAGCGTCGCTGTTTCTACGTGTGATCTGGTGCTGGTCTATGAAACGTCATTACTTGTTGATTTCACATTAAGTAATTACGTGCTTTGTAATAGAACAAACTCCAGATTTGAAGAATAAAGGATAAATGCATTTTAAACTTTACCTAGCTTATTATCGTGGAAAGCCCCGTTGTAGTATTTATTTTCTACATTTTGGTGACTATTCGAACGCTCCCTTCCTATAGAAAAAACCTCACATCTGCTGTGTTTTTCTACTGTAATCTGAGTTTACTTACTTTTTAGTCTGATCGAAGGATCTGAGTCGAGTAAGGAGATCTGCACGATCGAGTAGTTCTTGTGCTTTGCTAATTCATTTTCTGTTGAAAATAATGTAATTTTTGAGTTTATTTTATGTAACAGGTTTTCTTTCGACGACCTTGCTTGCTTATTTAATAATAATTTTGTCGTGAAGTGGTCGTTTAGATCATCGAAATTCTCTTCTTTTAAATAGTGGAAATGAGTATACTCAAGATCGTTGATTTTATCAAAATCGATGATGAAGTAGTCCTTTTTGAATTCAAAAACTACATTGTCTTTGAGCAGATCTCTGATAAACTCACTTTCTGAGTCAGAGAAGATCATTTTTATCTTAATTTTACTGTTTGCAGTCTAAATTTAAAATATGTAAAATCGAATAAGCTTACGATTTCTTCGAGGTTTTTCTCAATAAACAGAGATATATGATTTGCTGAGTTCACTCTGAAAATATGGTAGATCTTCTGGACCTTATTTTCTGGTGAATTTATTGTAATAATAAACTGTGACTTGATCCAGACTCCGTAAGAAATATTATTCGCAATTTCGTTGATCTCTTCGTACACAGAAATAAGCATCTCAGTGCAATTCGGATATTCCAAATTTATAATGTTACTTTTGGCTTTGAAAATATAATTTTTACCAGCTTCGATAATCGTGTTTCTTAATACACCTTGAGAGTCTCTGAGCGTATCAATAGCAGATACTGTCTTGTTATCATTCTGAGGAGAGAAAGACCTTTCGTCTCGATTTCGGGTCTTTTCAGAGGACAACTTCTTTTGCAGTTTAAGCTCTTCAGAACTATTTACAGCTAATTTGATAGCTTGAGACTCCTCCTCTTCATTATGCTCTTTGGCTTTGTCTGCTGGTCTGCTTTCGATCTGGTCTTCAAGACTCTAGATCAACATTTGTAAATGTTATTTTATCGATAATACATCACATGCGATATACAGAATTCATAAAACTTTAAATACGGATTTTAATGATATTTTTTGGTCAGTTGAATAATAATTTACTAATTTTAAAATCACAAATAAAAACCGTTTAATTAGTATTTCATATTGTGCTTAGGCATCTATATCTTAATTAAAAAATTGTATTCAAATAAACTATTTATTTGATTTGTGTAAAATTAAAAAATATAAGTGTAAAAATTTGTGGATCAAGTGATAAAAATAATAACCAACATACATCGAAGTTTCCTGACATCTTAAGTGTACGGTCCTCTCTTGCATTTTCAGCTTGAAGTTTGTTATATATTGCGTCTCGTTCAATAATAGAATTATTCCTGACCATATCTGCAAAATCAAGTTTCTTTTTATTCGGCGTTGATTCAGAAATAGCTTCGAATTTTAAAATTACAGACTGTCTGCTATTATTGACTGGTTCGTCAACTTTTTGCATATTCCTTTGTTCACTTTCTTTTGCTCGCATTTGTTTCCCCATTGTCGCTCTTGCATTAGAGTTATCAGCGATGACTGTGTTAATCAGGGACTTGTATTCGTCAGTATAATCTAAGCAAATAGTCTTTTGTTGTTCGAGCTTGTCTTTCAAATGGTATATAGCTTCGTCGAATATGTTCACGATAGACTCGATGATCTTACTGAAGATAAATCACAGAAAGCGTTCGTCTTTTAGCTCTCCTTTATGCTCCATTTCTAAGTAAATATATCCTTGCTTCATTGCGACTTTACAGTCTGGATTTTTAGCTTTGTTCTTTTCCTTTGATTCTTCGTTGATCGTCTTCTCCTAAAGATAATGCATTTTAGTTTTACTGATTTATTCGAAACTGAAGGAGTTCTTTTCTCGACGTCGACTAGATTAATGATTAAGCCTGCTTACCTTCGATGTCTTCACCTCCAAGCATAAAGTTGTCATTTTTGGATATTTTAACAGCCCCGTCTTCGGAAGCCTCGATGATCTTTGTGTTGTCTCTGAACATATCCAGACGACGGCGGGTATCTTCATCTGCGACTATCTTTTTGAGTACTTCTTGCCCTTTGCTGCTGAGCCGCTCACTCTGCGACGCCGCCAAGATTGGAGCATCAGAGTAAGACATCATGATTCCGCTGATTTCGTTATCTTTTTGCATCGTCATCTTTTGCATTTTCGATTTGAACTCGTTGTCGTCGTAAAAATCAACGTTCAGCACGATATTGCACAAAGCCGGGCCGTATCTGGTCATCTGTACTTTTTCAGTGGTAATTTTGGTTTTGGTCTTCCAGTTCATGATCTTTGCATTTTCGATGAATCCGTTGTAAAAGAAAGTGTACAGATTTTTACTGTAATGCTCTTTAAATAGCGAAATCGCATCTTCTAAGTTCTTTGGCTGTGTGAACTTGTCTTCGAGAGGGATGAATTTGAGCTCTTGAGGCTGTTCGGCTTCTGGTTCTTCGACTTCTTCCTTTTCAATTTCCTCATAAATCCTGCTTTTGGAAAGATACCGATTTTCTCTGTTGCTTGGGTCGAACATATTGAAGTGTTGGTCTGCGATCACTGAAACAGAGTTCTGTTTTTTAATGTAAAATGTATTACGGACTAAGTTGTTAATTGAGTCGAACTTCATTCCTGAAATAGTTCCAGACTTCGCAATCGGATTATCGATGAACGTATCTTTCAAGTACTCAGCTCCTTGTTCTAGCGCAATCAAGTAGTCCAGCAGGCTTAGCTTTAAATAGCCGATGAACATGATATAGTTTAGAATGAAGTCTGGAAGCTTGAAGTAGAACACAAGTTTGCTTGAGTTCTCACTAACAAACTTTATATCCTCAATCGTGGGTTTGTTGCGGTAGATGTTCTTCGCTCTTTCCATAAGGACAATTTGGTATATTTGCGATTGAATCGTCTTGATGATTCCTTTAGAAAATGCTTCGTCAGGCTCGCTTATTCCGTATATTTTTAAATAGACAATATTGTTATTTGATGGCTTTTCCGACTCTGATGGACCAAGGCCGAGATGCTTTGAAGTTTTATTGACTTTGCTATTTTTCAATAATCACATCTGTTAACGTGAAGATGTAAGTCTTGTAGTTATTTTTGATCACGAAGACATTTTTCATGTCATTGATCAGTCAGTTTTTCAAGATCGGCAAGTTGTCGATTGATTTTATATTGAAATTCGAAGGGAATCTGTGCTTTTTAACTAGCTTAATCTCGTATTTCTGCACTTCAACAGCTGGTGGGACCTCTTCGGCCTTTTCTTTTGGTTGATTACTACTAAATGGAATTAAATGATTTGTATTTTACGTTTCTTTCCTTGAGTCTGGACTTTGACTTGTTATTTTAACAGGAGAAACCTGATTTTCTATTTTTGGAGCATCCTTAAATAATTTTTATTGAGATTTAATACCTGTTTTGTTGCGTTTTGTTCTTCTGGTTTCAGTATGTTCTCCTGACTCTGCTTCATTTTATCCGCCCATTTTTCGAGCCTCGTCTTCTTCACCTTCACTGGGTTTTTAGGAACAGGAGGCAGATCAGGCTTTGGTTTTGGCTGTACAGCCATAGCTTGCTTTTTATTCTCAAGTGGTTTAGTTGTTTTTAAGAAATTAGCATTAAAATCAACTCCGTTTACAGATAGATCCTGAGGCCATTCTCGAGTTTCATTCAATGTCATCAAAATAATTCGTGTAATAATCTTTCTCTCAAATTCTTTGACAATAAAGTTGATCTAAAAGTAAAAATAAGAAGTTTTTTACCTTATCATCGATTTCTTTGTATACGGATTCATTTTCAGAGTATCACTTGATCTTAAAGAAAGCTCTGCACATCTTCGGGTCGTTCTATACCAAATAAAACAGGACAAAAGTACTTCAAGTGGGGTTATAACGATTTGTAAAAGCATCCAAACGACAATTTGGAATTCGCCGTATGGTTTGTACTCGAACTTCAACTCGTTGTTAAATATATTTCCTTTCTTTTGCTTCACTATCAAGTCTGCTCTTGTGCTGTAGTTGTATTTAGCATTTTGGCAGATTGCATTTATTGCAGCAAAAAACCACGCGATAGAAAGTTTATAAATTTAATTGCTTACTTTGTATTGAAGTCAAGAATTCTACTTGCTTTCAACGTGAAGTTAAAATCTATATAAATATGTAAGTTATAGATAGACCGAGTGAAATAATTAAGCAACTCAAACGCACTTTTATTCGTCGCCTTTTGCTCAGCTTGATTTTGAGTACTTTCAAAGTCAAAATTTTTGAACATATTTGTAGATACTGCGAAGAAAATCTCGTTTCCTGGGTTGAGCTCTTCATATCCGAATCTAAACAGCTGATGAGGAATAGAATACCTTAATATTTGACTTGTTTTGATTTCATCTTTTATCATGAGGAGGAGAATGTCACCAGGAACTTTGTAGTGCTTGAAGTCAAGAGGAATCGTCATGTATTTTCACTTTATCTGGGACATACACTTCAACACTTCTTGAATTATTTCTGAGTTCATCGGTCTCACAAATCTCAGCAAGTTTAGTTTTTCTTTAATAAAAAACATGCTCAGATCAACTAATTTATTCTTGATTAAACTGCGTTTTTGTTCTGAAATTCCGATGACGTGATTTCTGTGTTCGTTAAGCTTGTCGTCTTTGAGCGAGACAATAGTCGGTACAAGTTCTTCAACTTTATCCTGAATAACCTTGGCTCCTACATTGTCAGTCAAGTTGAGTATTGTTTTCTTTTCGCCTCCAATCGGTTGTAGTTTATTAGGTAAAGAATTGAGAACGGGTTGTCTTTTCTGCATTTTTGCGACAATATTTCCGAAATCCATATTTGCATTAAATCCAGACTCAGTGACCTGGCACACTGAATTTTCGATATCAACGTCGTTATCCGATTTCCGGTCTTCCATGCTACTTTTGAAGATTTCAAGGAAGTCAGGGTCGAACTCTTTAATGCTGATATTTCTCTCTGACTCCTGGAGTATTTGGTCGTTTGAGATGTGCTCTCCAAACATAATACCGACGTCGTTGGGCAGCAAGTTGAACTTAATGATTATGTTCGCTTCGGGGAAGTCTTCGTACTCTTCATCATCAATGTTCTGGTTGTTTTCATCGAATGAGTCGTCTCAATCATTTTCCACCTCGTATTGGTCAAGCTGATAAAAGCCAGTATCAATGTGCGTGTCGCTTCTGTTAACTAAAGGAGAGTTATGATATTGCTTACTTCGAGACTTTTGGTAAATCTGTTCTTTAATGCTGCTCACAGAGCCAATTGTTTCAAGGATCAACTTCCGATCGAATATATTTTTATAGTTTTTGACTGTCTTTTTCTTGTGATTGTTTTTATCAGTGTAATGAACTTCAATCGAGTAAAATAGCAGCTCATCTTCACTGAGATATGACTGTTGGACTTTAAGCGAGGATTCAAATGTCTCGAAAATCTCTTTTCCTTTTGACTTGCTATTGTTTGGCGTCCCGATACAATTATTGTAAAAGTAGAAGTTATCATCTTTATTGACTTCATAGTCCTGAAATAAGATCTGTCAAAACTTTTTATCAGATTCTTCGTAATCTATGATAGTTTAAGCAAATTAATTTACCAATAATACTCTGTTGCTTTTTATCCTCAGCGTAGTAATTGCTATAGTTAATTACACTTCACTGCTTACTCTGCATATTTATCTGCAAAAAGGGTCGGTGAGATCCTGTGTTTTTGATGATGTATATTTGGAGCTCTTTCTGATGCGAATCGGTTCAGGCCGACTTCGATCTCCGATGATTTTAAGCCGACTAAGCTTTCGCTTAAATCAAGCATTTTTGACTCCTCTTTGCTGTTGTCAAGCAGCGGGATCTGCTTGAGCTCTTGAGCCAACAATATCAAATCAGTGATACTGATTTTAAAAGAGCAGGTGTAAATATTCTTTCTGATTTTTGTAAGCATTTTATCGATTGTCAGGTAGTTATCTCTGATAAGTTTGATAGTGAACTCTGCATACAGCAGCTCTGCCTTAAGCATGATGTACTTTTCAAAGTTTTTAATGATGTTCTCAATGTTCTTTTCTAAAGAAAGCCAGTCTTCATCATCTTCCTCATAGAAGTCAAGGCCGAAGTCAGAATAATCGATTTCAACATTTTCGTTGATGTCGAAGTAATCTTTCGACCACTCGTAAGTCATTTGGTTGTAAGGGTTGAGATCATGCAGGACAGATAAAGTCTCGTCATATCTTAGCCGAATCAGCACGTTGTTGATGTGGTAGCAAGTCGCCTTGATAAACACTCCTCTTCCTGTCTTCAGATACCTGATCGACTTATTTATAAAAAGCATCAAATGTGTTGATTTTAATTACAAACAGCTGGTCTCTTGAGATCAGTTTGACAAATATTATCTCTTCGTTTTCATAATGCTGTAAGTCAACTTGATAGTCGCAGAATTCTTCAAAGGCTTGTAGGAGTCTCGTGTAAAAGTCCTTATAGTAAATCTGCATAAATTCTTTGTTTTTAGCAAGACATTCAGGGAGATCCGGGACATCGTACCGTCTTTCTCCGAAATTCTCTGAGTTGTTGAGTAAAGTTTCGATTGAAAGATCAATATCATCACCGCAGTACTCTTCAAGAATTCATTTACATCCTAAATTTGGACCGAGATGGTCTTCTTCAGCTTGGTCTGAATTCTGATCGTCGTTGTCATCGACTATTTCTTCAAAACGAACGGTGGGTTTCTGTATCGATTGTCTTTCGATTTCTTTGTTGTAGGGAAGACTTAATGAAGTGTAGCTGTTTTTCATGTACTTCCTCATGTCTTCGTTTAAAATAATAATTTTGATCTTCATTTGCTGTTCATCACGGTCTGTCCTGACTAAATTACAGTACTGATCGTCAAGCAGGCCTTTGAAGTAGCAGATCTCCGAAGTGATAGAGCGCTTTGCAATTAATTTATTCATCGTGCTCTGTATTCTTCGGTCGAGTGCGTTCATTAGTAAGTTATGGTATGTGCAGATATTCGTAAATAAAAACTTATCGATTCCAGTGAAATACTGAGCAAGCTGTCTAAAAGCCCTCTTCGTTGTATGATATATATTTCTATTTTTGTTCTTTCTATTTGAGAACTTATTACGTCTTATTGAGTAAAGGCCAGACTCCTTTTCAAGGTAAAGCTCAGTCTTGATTCATGTTGGGTTTTTCCGATCTTGCTTGATGAAGTACTGAGCAGTGCATTCGTAGATTCTATTTTTCCTCCCCGGTACTATGTTTTTCGAGGCAGAATACTTTCACGAACATCAGGTCTTTATTACAAGTGTGGACGAGCTCAAAGCCCTCGCATAGTCTATATCTTGAAAGGATGTGAATAAAGTCAAGCGTGATCTTTTTATTGTCTTTTATCCACAGCCACTTTTTGCAGTATGAGTTCGCCTGTCTTATGCTTTTATACGGAACAAAGTTAAAAATGTTCATATTTGTGCCTTTGAACAGGTAATCAGGAATCTTTGTATCTAAACTTATTTTGCGGCTATTTGGCCTCTTTACAGCTGACGATTTCGAAACAGAAGTTTTCAATATCGAGTTGGAGCTTGACTTTTTATTTTCTTCGCTTTGATTATTGATTGCTTTTTGGTAAAAATCACAAGGCAGATTCAAAAGTACGCTCGAGATTCGATTTTGATACAGTATATAAGTAAGATTCATGTCTTTTTGTTCATCTCAATTAAAAAGATTACTGACTCTCACAACATAGTCGTTTCGTTCGATAGACTCGACGTTAAAGAAGCCCATGAAGACGACAAACAAGTTGGGCGTCATCCAGACTGGGCTTAAAAACAAAAGCTTTCTGACTCCATTTGATGAAATATCCTTGACTAGTAGATCTTTTGATAGTGCAAGAGAAGCATATTTGTAAAGGCTTTTAAATACATTCCTTCTAAGAATGACATCGAGGTTGACTTCAGGGTACTTTATAATCGGGTTAATGCATCTCGCTAAAATATCGACCCTCGCGACAGTTAAAAAGCTGTGCCAGTTCCAGATATCTAGTTTATTTTAAAGTTTTCCTAAGTAACTTTTTGTACCTCTGTTTGAAGTTTGCAACTCCAAAGAGGTACTTATTGAGGTTTTTGTCTTCTTCAGAGACGATATGTTGGACATCTTCAAATTTGTTAATGTAGAGTCGGTCTTCATCTTCCCACACGTACTCGTTTATTTTGGACAAGAGGTATTTGCTCTAAAATATAACAGCGAGAATCGTACCTTTTTGCAGTTCATAAATGGCTCTGGGTTGTCGTAAAAGTAATGCTGAAGATGCTCTTCTCTTTCAAATGCACATCAGAGCTGACTGAGGTATCAAATAGTGCGATCTGTATCATACACGTCTTTTATGAATGACGAGATTCTGTGATAGGTACTGCTCGGCTCTGTCTGCATGTTGTTTTTATTCTGATCTATCATCTTAGTGCTCATTTCTCTGTCTCAGCAGAACTTATAAATAATGTCATCAGATGCAATTATAAAAATCGATATTTTTAACCGCTTATTTCTGTTTTCAGTATTTTGAGGAAGTTCTGTGATAATGTAGTTCAACACGATATTTGATGACCAGTAGTATCCAAATTCTGCGTTTTTAAGGCTTGGGCTCTCTGTCGATCATTTTAGTATTCTTAAATTAAACGATTCGTAAGTTCTTGCCGCTGAAACATTAAGAAAACTTGCGTTGAGGGTATACTCAGTAAATAAAATCTTCCTGTAGTTCGGTTCAAAAGCATACTCCATTAATTTGACTTGATTTAAGCTTTCATACAGTTTTGATAATTCTTTTCTATCTGTATTTTTCCATTGGCAAAGTGAAGGTCGGAAGTCAGTGATATTACTCGACTTAGTAAACATTGAATCGTAGTAGTTGGACCTTCAAAATATTCACTTTTGAAATGGAGTCAGCCTATTCTTACTGTTGGTCTTTTCTATCTTCGAAGCAGGGGACGGATCAGAGCTTGAATATTTAAAGAAGTTCTCGAATTCCTTATAGTTAACATAATATCCTTTAGTAAGCATCGCAAGGACTTTTAAGTCTTCGTTGTTGTGGATATTTCCAAATTTGCTTTTGTAGTTATTTTTCATCTTCTAAAGAAAGCACAATGAATCTGGCGTCAAATCTGCTGAGTTGCATCGCCATGCTGTTGTACGTCGGATAGCCTCCATTTCACACCCCCATATCAGTAATGAATATAATGCTTGGAATTGATAGGACTTCAGTTTTTGATAGCACAAATATTGCCTTTTGCAGGATCTTTTCAATACTTTCGCTTGAATACAGAGACTTGACATTTGAGTGAACTTTGAGGACAAGTTGTTTTTCTAGTCTTGAAAGCTCCGAGTTAATTTTTTGCGTCATCTTCCATATGTTTTCTTTTTCAATGTTAAGGTTAAGCAGCACAACAGGCATGCCGCACTCGATAAGATCCTCTTTGCATATGTGAACTTTATTAAGACAGATGTTGCTTTGGTCTGGAAATCCTCAACCGATGATAGAGAGGTTTATTCTTGGGTTGAACTGGAAGGTCTCTTTGTTAACTCTGTCATTCTTCTGAATGTTTCACCGAAGATTGAATAATATCGCTGCAACGACTTCTCTCACTCTTTGGTAATACATTTTCCCAGATGAGTCAATGTTGTTCATGCTCGCTGAGTAGTCGAGGACAAGCACGATGTTGTAGTTGAAGAAGTACTGGTTGACCTTAGTATCGCAAACAATCATTCCTCCATCTTTACTTTTGCTACTGGTACTTCCGCTTTTTAGCGTAATATTCATATACTTTACATCTTCATAGTACGGGTAGTGCTCATCTAAAATTTTGAGTTAGTTTTTGAGAGAAAGAATGCGATAAAAAATTATTACTATCTTGAATTTTTGCAGTTTTGATATTTTCACCATCTTCTTGATGAGTCTCTTCAATTATTATTTCCTTTGGTTTAATAACAGTGTTGATTTTAGACAAAAACCAATTAGTCGAGTCTGAAGGAGCTGGATTATCTCAACTAAATTTGATTAAATTAGTAAATCTAAATCAAATAAACTGAAAATACAAAATTAAAGAGTGTATCTACCTTTTGGTAAAAATTTCAATGGTGTTGATTTCAGGAATTTCAGTAGTCTCCTTATTCCGATGACTTTCCTTTGACTTCATTTTTCTTGATTTTCTTCTAAATGATGACAGTGATGGTTTACTTTTTCAATTTGTTTTCAATCCCAGTGAGGTTGATAGTTCCAAACTTCGAAAATGATTTGCTTTCTACTTCAATAAACATTAGATATTCACATGCGTGAGTAAATTAAGTTTTTGCTTAAGCAATGCGAAGATTATTTATTTATCTATCAAAATTAGTACCATTTTCAAGTACCGATCCTTTCTTTGAATCTCGAATGCTTCAGAAGTCGTCCCTAAAGCGAAAGATTAGTACAGCACAGCACAATTAATTCAGCATAAAGCGTCGTTTTGCTTTTTAATTAAGCTAAGCTTATAACACGTATCCATCTCGGGCTTAAACTGAGCTAATTTTATGAAGTCGTGTTACTTCTGTTGGCTTGCATCTTGCGAGTCAGACATTTTGGATTTGCTTATTTATATTATTTTCA
>JAGYYN010045520.1:0-20876 GCA_021441665.1 Euplotes cf. woodruffi 2 WChen-2021 | reverse complement strand
GGCTTCGGACTGATGTTGCATGGCGACCCTAATTTTTTCGATGACAATGATGTGAGTTAAATTTAAATATATTTACATATCGTTATACCAGCGTATTCAATAGTTCTTTATCATTCATTTGAGCTTGCATCACCGAGAATTTGTAATAATCGGATATAAATACAATATCGATTCGTCATAAAAAAATAACTATTAAATTTAAATATTAGTTATTTTAATTACTTATGCAAATCTAAATTATTTAATACTGTGTTT
This sequence comes from Euplotes cf. woodruffi 2 WChen-2021, assembly GCA_021441665.1. Classification (NCBI taxonomy): domain Eukaryota; phylum Ciliophora; class Spirotrichea; order Euplotida; family Euplotidae; genus Euplotes; species Euplotes cf. woodruffi 2 WChen-2021. The sequence goes on along the minus strand of JAGYYN010045520.1, from coordinate 20,621 downwards.
TGTTAAAAATTCACAAATTTAATTTATAAAATTTCAATTAAATTTTTAATTATTTTATAATTAAAAATTTTAAATTAAAATAATTCTTTTTGATCTTCACAGTGTAAATTTAGCTAAAAAATAATTTAATTTTTTATAAAAAAAAAATTTATTTTAATATCTATTTAGTTCTATCTCAAGCACAACAAAAAATATTTTAACTTGATGTAAAATAATAATCTATTTATAATTTTAGCTTGAATTAAATTACGATATTAATTAAATGTTTAGTATTTTATTTAAAAAATAATTGAAAATTATAAAATTTTAAGAAGATGACAACAAGATTCAGCTTGATGCTGGTATTGTTCCTGGTTCACGCATCTTCCTGAGCTGTGATTCCAACGAGTCAGAAGACGGCAATTGACCCGTATTCTTTCCCACTAGGACAGACAGACCCTCAGCACCATTATTCGTTTTATTACTCGAGTAAGTGACTGCCATTTTATCTAGTTTTTATTGTGCATTACTTATCAATAGTTATTTGCTAAAATTGATTTGGTTTAGCAATCTTTATTAATTTGATATAATTAAACATAAAGTTATATTTATTTGCAGAAACAAACCAAGATATGGCGAAACAAGGATTCTACCACATTTCAGATACTGAAATTGTATATCTTGCACGAAGAAGCAAACTTGAATCAAATAAGTTCAAACTTGTCAGAGTTCGACTTGATACATTTGCTCAAGGTAGGGAGATCAATGTATCTTACTTCAAATTTAAAAATCTATTTTTAATTTATAAAATTTTTGGATAATAGACAACATTCGGATTTTGATTTAATTAATAAAATTTGTGAATTTTAAAATTTTATAATTTTTGAAGTCAATTTTTGAAGAAATTAGCTAAAAGTTATAATAACTATTTCTAAAATTCGTTTAAAAAACTAGATATCACAATGTTTAACAATATCTATTTACGAAATCTAAAAATTCATGATCACAAGATCAACTATGATTTTTACTGTTAGCAATAAAATCTCGAATAAAATTACTTTTAAACATAGAAACAAGTCCAACAAATGCAAATGATTTCTACGATCTTTCAGGTCTCGATGTCTACGGTTTTACAATGAGTCAGTACCCGAATTTGGACGGTGTGGTGTCGTTAAACATCACCTCAGGGTGCATGAACTACTGCTCGATCGATTCATCATCATTAAAAGTCAAGCAGTGAGTCAACTTTGATTACTACTGACAAAACAGGCTTGGTGAGATACCCCAAAATGACTTATATGTAAGCTTTGCGTGACACACGATTAAATAATTTTAATACTTTTAGCTTGATCAAAGGCCCATACTTGTCAGAGTTGTGCCTCATTCATCTACAGCAGAGGAAAGCATATTTCTGTATGTCCGCGAAATTTATCAAAATTAAAAAACTAATTTTTCGTTTGGATTGTTAAATATTAATTTTAAACTATTGTAAATTTTAATCTACTCTTTCATTGCAAACTTTTTAGTATCTTTAGTACGGTAATGAGTGTTTATGGATTCTCTGTTTCTCAAGAATTTGAAGATCATCCACACTGCTGTGGCTGATCTTTATTCAGACCGGAGAAATAGAAATGCTGACTTCATACTTTTGATTTTAATTTTAAAAATAGATCTGTATTTAAACACTCAAATTTACTTTTAAATAGTTAAAACTTATTTGTTGATAATTTAAAAATCACTTTGTATTGAGAGTTCAATGAAATTTAGCTTGTGTCCGCAAAGTTATCAAAAATTCGATACGTCACTTGGAGTAGTGACTGGCAGATTGCAGATCACAGTAAGCTATTTGAGTTTTAATATTTTAAGCAGCAAACGCACATTGTTGAGAATTAATATTATAGAAAGTGAATACGATTAAAGACATGATACTTGTAACTCCTGATGACCCAAATTCCGAGTTTATTTTGTTCTTCGAAGATAGCTCTGGTAGTCGATATCGAGATATATCAAATCCTGATATCGGCTCTATTTCAATTTCAAAAGTCAGTTTTATATGCGTGTATTTATACGACTCTGTAAGGACGATTAAACAGTGGAGTGGCTGATATGGCAAGCCCAGCTCTAATTCATATGGTGGAAGCTCGATCTACAGCAACAAGATCTATATTCTTTATACCTCGAGTACTGCAACGTTTGGCAATGCAAATAAAGATATTATTTTAACTATTCTAAACCTCAGAACTGGAGCTGAGATTACTACAAAAGTATTTGGTAGCTCAGTCGATGACTCTGCTCTAGATATAGTTGTCAATCGCTTTGGTATCTTTATCATGGCTAACATTGGGGATGGATTTAAGCTAGAAGGCGCAACTGATTCATATACGACTCAGAATAGTAAGATAAACTTCTCTCTGATATACGCTGACTACAGCGGAAATATTATTGAGATAGAGAGCTATGATACATCGAGCCCTTCGAACAACCTAGGTGCTGCATATCCTAAGAAGCTTGTGATAACAAGGCAAAATAAGCAGGATCCTTTTTACTCATTTATCAGCACGAGAGACGATGGCACTACAAATCAAGGGGGTGGAGTTTATATAACTAAAATCTCGAATCAGCAAAGCCTTTTTGTAACTGGAAGCACAAATGCTGCTTGAAATGCACTATCACCAAACTGACAGCTTTGTCATAACCAATACTGCTTTAAGTGAGTCGATGGATATTTGATTGAGAATGGCGCTTGTGTTGCTTCATGCAGCAACAATTTTTACTACCTACATAATGATGCTGATAATACAAAAGATATTAACATTTGTGTTCCTTGACATGAAACATGAAAAACTTGCAGCGCAACGACAAAAACTTCATGTCTCAGCTGAGATACTGATAAAGTTTATGATAGCTCTAAGAAAACTTGAAAATGAAACACATCAAGCACGAATAAGTATCTTGGCTTAAATGGTGCTTGAGTTGCAGATTGAGACTATGGATTGACATCGATAAAACAATACGAGTGCTATCGAAATTGTCCTGAAGACTCTCAAGATTATTCCTCATCAATTAGTAAAACTACTGCAAGGTTAAAATCAACAGGAACTAATTGATATGATCTTTACAAGCACCTATATTTCACCTCTGGAATGACTAAAGGTTATAAAGTAGTGACATATAGTCACAAAGTATACTCAATATTTACATTAACATTTTGGGTTTACATCACATCGACTTCAGCGACAGAAACTACTTTATTTAGCTTTAGTAAGTAACCCAATCAAGCATTTAAAACGCCAATTTTATCATTCTAAATCTCATATAGATACATTTAGCATAAAAGCAATAAGAAACGGATCTACAAATAGCTATTCACTTCGACTCGATGCCCCACTTTCAGACTCAACGACTGCAACATTTAGTACAGGATATTCTTTTTCTCTAAACGAATGGACTTTTTGCGGGGTTTCAATGTACCTTTCAAGTAGGTTCGATCTCAAATACGAGATTAATCTCGTCACGAAGACCAAATCTTTAGTGAAAGATCAAAATTCATTCAGTTCTCAAAGTATAGTGCTAAACTGTACAAACTTAGCGAAGATGTTGACAAACACAGAAATGTAAGCCTATTTTAAGCATTAATCTAAATGACAGCACTTGATGTGGAACTGAGGGTAATCGGTAACAATTTATCATAGAATTATTGGATCATCAAGCGAATCAGCAAATTCAACATTCACAGGATATATGAATATGATTATGCTTTATGAAGAGCCTCAGTCATGCGTTGAAATGCTAAGCAACTCGAATCGATCTCCTATTGAATATGCATCCCTTTATGAACCGAATCTTCGATTAGCAATCGTTGTGAAGGATTATTCATTTACTAATACCGCAGATAAATTTTACGATCTTTCATCGTATGCTTTTTCTTATGATGCTGGGACTGATCCGACTGTCGTTCAGATTCAAAGCTTTCTTTCTGATAAAATAAATGTCTGCAGTTCATACATCAAGGTAAAGTAAAACGTTGATATGCATAGAATCAATGAAAATCAGTTGATTCAACCAACCTTGCCGTATTATTTGCTACTGATTCGCATGTTGCTGGATCTAATTCGCTCATATCCGATGGAAGTTTCAGTTTTACTGCTAAAGATCTAATTTTAAAATCGTGTAAGTATTATCTATAGGTTTAAAAACCAACATAGTGATTTTTATCATTATATTATAGATTCAGATTATTTTAGGATATTTCTTACAAGCTAAACTCGCATTTTTTAGCGTCAACTTCGAGTCTTTGAACAAAGGAGGATTTTTCATTTAACAAGCTCGAGTATGATGGGGCTAAATTTAGCGGAAAGCTTGACATCGCTAATAATTACAAAACAATCGCTCCTAGATCTAGCGTCTTTGAGATTTATTATTACAGAGCGAACGCAGGAGACCTATTTTACATTGGTAATTTGAGTTGATGATAAATAGGAATGACTTCGATACTTGAGTATGTTCCATCAGTGACTCCAGATCACGGGCAGATAAAGCTTGGCACCACACAACAGGTTTCTTTTGATTTAGTATACAAGTAAGATACTTTGCTTTATGACTTATAGTCCTTACAATGTGGAAATAATATACGGTACTGTCTCAATTTCCCAATACAATGAATATATCGCATTCGCTTTGGATTGAGACAACGTCCAGTCCACCGATGTCAAGATACAAAGGCAAGCAGACGGAAGTTTTAGCTTGCTCGATACATCTTCATTTACCGCTGCCGGTGATTATTTAATATGATGGAAACCACCTTTTGTTCCTTATGAAGGGTAAGCAGTATTTTTGCCTTCAACAAAGGCTGGATGGTTAATTAAAATCCTGATTTTTGACTATTTAGGCAGCTGATCCGAGCATCGGACTCTTATTGGACTGTCGTTGATGCCCCGAAGATTAAGAAGTGGACTTCGTCAGGCTTTAAGCTAAATAGAAAATACGAAACTATTTATTTATCTGGAGCTATTGGATATGAAGATCAATATCAGCTATTCACTAGTACACCAAACTGTAACTCAGGAAATGAAATTGGAGATGTATATACAAATTATAAGGATAACCCGATTTATATCTGGTTACCTGATACTAGGTAAGCTTTGGACTGCTTATGCTATACTATAGCTTAGTTATGCATTTTTGATGGAGAACGATGACTTCAGGAGGCTATTCATCCTGGGCAAGAGCAAATTACGAAAATGGCACAGACTATACAATAACTATAAATGAGATAACTCCAGATACTCAGGCACTTCCTCGTATTTTAGAATTCAGTCATAAATATGGATCTGTAATAAAGACAACTGATACACTTTGGTTTTCTTTTGCAACATCAAGCTCAGGACATCCTAACGTTGTGCCTTCAAATAGTCCAAATGATCCAACAATAAATGGAGTTTTTAAGGGTAATTAAATTTGACTAAATATTATCGTAACTCATAGCGATCGTACTCAATTGTCGTTTTTGATGTTAAAAGAATTCACTAACATAATTTTTAGTTAAATCTTATACAAGTGGAATCGGAACTCAGTACATTTTAAATCAGACATTTGATGGATCATTTAGTCCAAATCAAGGTCAGTAAATATACTTAGATGACTTCAAATTTAGGCTCTATTTCATGCCAAAAACAAGGAGAACAACCAGGCAAATGTTTTATCGAAAACTTAGCATTAAATGATAATAGTGAAATAGAGTTGCTATTTTACTCGAATTCTTTTTCATATACAGATGGTACAAATAGATACTACCTGTTTGGTACAAGCACCAATACACAGTATGTCTATCAGCATGTGTTAAGAGTCTACAATCAGATTGTTGTCGCTCAAACTGATTCAAAATAACATCTTCACATATAATACCGACCAGTAATCGATAAGTAATATTTATAGAGTCTTTAATATCGTTCTCAATAGTAGTTTTAAAGGTGCGAGCGATACTAGAAGTAAATATGATTCCTCAAAGCCATCAAAAACCATTTCGGCAACATTAAGAAGTACAGGGACAGCATGAAGTGCTCCAACCGCAACTTTTAACTTTCTGAATGCCTTTTCGACTTCTCTTTATTCAGCAAATCTTGATTTAAAGGACTGTCCAGCTGGAAATCTTATATATGGAGATTTTAAAGTAAGCGAAATCGTATTTTAAATATTTACATTAATTCATTGAAAATAGACTATTATTCGGTTTTTATTAGGTTACTTACTATTTCTTATAACAAAATATAGATCTCGTTCAAAGAATCAGGAATTACTTACTATACAACAAACAACGATGTTTTATTAGGAAAAATCGGGTGACACTCTAGTTGAGCTGCTTGAACAGGCCATAGAAACACAGATTGACAGCTATGTGCAGTCTCGACTCCTAATTACTATCCTTATCGAGGGATATGCTCGAACAAATGCTCTAATTACTATCTAACTTACGAAAGTATATTCAACTACGGAGGAGTTGATTATGTCAAGCCCAGCTGACTGGCTTACACTTGTCCTGATTATTACTACAAAACTAATAAGTAAGCAAAGCACAAATCATTCACAAAAAATTAAAAATAATAAAATCAATATTGATTATACAAATTATTTTTCTTTCATTTTTTATACAGAAATTAAAATTTTGGCTATTTTAGCTATACTTGATCAAAATGAGCGACTGGCTGAGTCAAGTGAACAAGTTCGTTTTCAGAAGACTGAACACAATGTGATTTCCCGTCTCCATTTTTACTCGAGTCTTCATGTGCAAACGAATGACCTACTGATCTATACACGATTGATTATAACTCTTACAAATGAGCTAAAAATGATTATTACGATGCGGCTGCTATAAGTGCAAATACTGCATGACAGACTACGTCACTGTATTCAAAAGATAATCTTTCACTAACCGTCTCTCTCGACGGAGCAAGCTCAACCATAATGACATCTGCAAGCGGAGTTTTGCGTATGGAAATTATAAATAAAAGAGGGGGTATAAACTACCACAAGTTTACTCAAATAGCCCCAACACCAAACCCTAGTGATCCGTTAACAAATATTTTCCCTGTGATCTCTGGTAGCTCAAACCAGTACATCAACGATACAGAAGTAGTTGATTTAAATCCAGATACAATTAATAATTATCCTGAAGGCACTAGTTTTAAAGTAAAAGCTGAGGTGCATAATGATTGTGGTGATAAAGCTATTGCATACATCAGCTTCTCTTTAAGTACATCCCCAACGATAGGAGACGCAAGCATATCATGTACCTCTTCCCCTTGTAAAGTCAAAGAATCAATGACAATCACGTTAACAGGCAGCTGGTACAGCTCCCAGTCTTATGCAATGGAACTTTATATCAAAGTAGAGTTTAAGTTCAGTGATGGCACGTTGGTACTGATTGTGCCTGAACAATGGCAACAGAAAGCATTTACATTTACAGTCCCTGTGATTTCAACACAATCAAATAGCAATATTGCTGTAAGCTGCTTGATCACTGCAACAAATACACATGATAAAGCGGTGACTTTAACTAAGGCGATTACGATTGATAATACACTGGGCTCAGACTATCGGTTGTCTTTGTACTCCTACGGGGTTGATTACAGCTCAAATTTGCAAAGTATTGCTTTACTCGGAGCACAGATGAAACAAACTTTAGTCACACCTCAAAATGGACTACATTATAATGATTTGTGTCAACGAAATGAAGACTGATCGAACCAAGGGACTTGTAACAAGCATAGAAATGGGAACCAGTGAGAATGTAATTACGAGTATACAGGAATTGATTGATCTATTAATGCACATGAGTATAGCCTTTCTCAAAACAATGTGAATTCAGCACTCATATATCTGCTAAAGTACTTAACTACGAGCAGTCTAAATGGTCGAAGCAATATGGAAATGCAAGTTACGACGCTATCATATGTAACAATAAGACCCGAGTATATAAACTATGAAAATATTGCATTGCTAACTCAAGTTATTGAGTCAATTTCAAACTTAGCTGATTCAACATTACTCGGCCTTCCTGAAGAGTTTACTTTAACTTATTTAACCCTCGCTTCGAATTATTTTGTAAGGATTCAGTATGAATTTAACGTGAAAATGAAAAACTATAATGTCACTGAGTACTATTCGTCAATATACCAGCTTACGTATTCTTCGAAAATATCAAAGATGAAGAGATATTGTTCGTCTGTCTGGGTTGCAGTCGAAAAATACTTATCTAAAGTCAGTACAAAAGTAACATCTGTATCGAAGACAGTATTTGAATATAAAACAATCTCCGGATTATTTAAGATTGAGTACAAAACAGCCAATACAATAAATGGAACAATTTATACTTTAAATAGCGATAAGAATTATGAGATAACATTTCCTACAAATCTATTTGACGGAACTACAGTTACAAATATGCAATCAGTGATTAGAATACTTACAGTTTCTTGGTATGTAAACCCTGTACCGCTCTCAGAGCAAGACGATTACAAGTATGGGTCAGGGACTTTATCCATCCATTTGCTTGATTCGAATCGTGACATCGTACCTGTTACAAATAACCAAATATATATTTCCTTTCAGTTTGATAAAAAATACTCTTATGCATCTTCATCAGAAAAATGCTTATCATGGGATATAAACTTCCCCCTGAGTACCTTATCACAATCCAACTGCACAGTGACATTTACTGCAACTTCATCATCAATTTTCACCGAATGTGTATATTGCCAAAAGCACAGCCTAGCCATTATAAACTCCTCGCACTTAAGTTCATTCTTTCTGACAGGTAAGCATTGGTCTAACATCATAGTGCCAACAAGCACAATTCCGTGCGTCTCAAAAATCAGAGGCATGGGGGATATAAATAGTATTCTTGAAGAGCAAGCACCAATATCGAAATCATACGGACTGTACACGATCTGCTGAATGCTGTTTTGATACCTATTAGTCCTGCCCCTTCTGGTCGCATTGGAGCTGTGAAGGAAGGACAAGTACACTGATGATTATGAATAACTGCTGGAATAGATAACAGCGGATTTCGGGGGTTAAGCCAGATTTTATTATGATTTTATTATTGGGTTAGTTGAGAAGGAGATGGGGCGGAGTTTTGTGATGCGAAGGAAAGGAGTATTTAGGGTCGATGTTGAGGAGAGGTTGAATGGGGAGAGTGATGGAGATGAGGGGTGAAAAAGATGGAGTGAGGGAGTTGGAAATGGTAGACGGTGGTGATTGTGGTTTTAGAAATGAAGAGAAGGTTGGTTGGAGTTAAAATAAAGATAGGTTAGTATTTTTATATTTGCTGACTTAGTGTTGTTTTCATTATACTTTTCTTTAGTGTCTTTTTGTCGAGAACATTTTCGATTGCTTCCTTTGCTCTGAGGTACACATCTTCTAAATTAACAGCTAGGACATCTTCATCTCCTAAATAGTCTTGAGCAGTAGTTTTTGCTTTATTATATGAATTAAGTGAGCCTTCTAAATCATTTAAAAACTCTTGTTCTATAGCTAAATTGTGATATCATATTGAAAGCAATGCAATATCATCTTTAAAAGTCAAACTTGCATTTTCGAACTTATCTAAAGCTTTTTTCCTCATATCAATATCAGCTTTTGGAACAAATACATCTGCAATTTTTATATTTGCAGTATCATCTATAAATTAAACCAGTCCCTTACAATTGCGCTTAAAATATGTCGTTTAGCACTATCATGTTTTCCGAGTTGAGAGTATACAGTTCCAAGTGAAAGATGAGTATCAATTCTAAGATCATCTTTTCATAATCTGACGCTAATTCACAGACTTTTCTCTAGATATGTAACAGCTTGCTTAAATTCCCCGATTTTTCGATAATACATCGAAAGATTAATATAAGCCAGTGAATTTGCCTCTTCATTATATTCACTCAGCTTAATTGCTCTTTCTAAATACGAAAGCTTGGACTGATTATTTGATAGCACATTACACAAATTAGTTGCGTCAATTCACAGGCTTGAGACATTAATTGCTTTTGATTCCTTCTGTTTTCCGCAAATAGTCAATTTGTTTTTCAATATTTTCAAGTTCGTGCAGATGTGCTTCCTCTTCGAATATCCTCGATCCGTCTATTTGAAAGTCATTCCTCTTGTCTTCAATAGAAGATGATCTGTCCATTTTCAATTTAAATTATAAATTACCACTAATTTTTATTCGCTTACTTCAGATCGAATATAAAGCTTAAATATTTACTTTTAACCCCATAATTTTCATATTTTCTAAATTGTAATTATTTCTAAAAATGTTCGAGGACAAGCACGATGAAGACGCTGCGATGAGACAAATGAATGACTCCTCATTCAAAGCCTCGCTAGTGTCAAACGCATACAATGACTCAAATATAAACAGCCAGTCTCTGAATGAATCTGGGAATAATATGAGTGAAGATGATAAAATCCTTTTAGAGTCTAAGAACTTCGTTAATTATTTAAAAGCAATCAACAGCATTACGCCTTCATTTGCAGAAAACGATAATACAAAGAGACTGATCGAGATCATGCAACAGTTGAAAGACTCAGGCTCGAATAAAGTACGAATTGCACTGTTTGCTTTGTCTCAGATGACAATAGAATCCAGCAGAGATAATTAATGCATTTCAAAGAGACTCAAAGCCAAATAATGAGCTGAACTCAAGCCAAAATAGCATCACCGACGAAATCAATGGAAGATATAACCGTATGATTAATTTTGAGTTGTTGCAGTCTTGCTGTAATTGATGTTTTATTATAGACAACCGCAATACTCAATTTAAAAATTATTTGGATCTGAAGGAAGGTCTTGAGCTCAAGCCGAATATTGAAAGCGAACGGTACCGCACTCAGCCCCGCGTTGATAAAGCAAATCCTGAGAACAGAATCATTAATATCATCGGGACTTCAGATACTCACGAGGCATCAAAGAAAATTAGAAATGCGTATCGAAGTCTTATACAAGACCAGAACGCCACTGAGTCTGATGAAAATGAACTCTCTAAGCTTGCAAAGCTTAACAGTGAGGAACTGGAAAAGTGGGTCAAGGACTCACAGAAGAAAAGGCTTGAAAGGCTTGCGCGAGCAGAGGAAATAACTATTAAACAACCTAACTTCACTGAAGTTTCTCCTGCAAATATTGTAAAACCTAAAACCAACTCGCAGCCTTCAGGAGCAGAGATTTTTAGGAAAATAGCTGAGGAATACAATTTAAAAGAAGAGCGAGAAAGACCGCAAAATGTAAAATATGAACAGAGCGACAGCAATGAGCAGGAGAACCTCCAGCACCAGTTTAGCCACGACGATCCTAATATTTTCGATGAAATCGAGAACGGTGAAGTCTGTAGGAGCATTGGAAGCCATCTTTACAAAGACTTTCAAGATAGAGTCAAACGACAGCAACTTGCACAAGAAAGCTTAGAAAAGGAAATGTATAAATAAAATGAATGAAAGCAAAGTCAACCAGAAAAGTCAAAAATTAGTCATTAAGAAAATTGAAAAGGACTTGCTTAATGTACTTGATTTCGTTGATGACGAAGGAACAGGACTTATCACATTTAACGGGCTTGGTTACATCTTGTTCTTCCTTGATGTGTTCAAAATTCAGTATAATGATGAATACATGTCAAAGCTTATGCAAATGACTCCAAAGGCAAGCAATAAAGAAAATTCAAATGACCATGGACTAAACAATTCAAAAACTATTTCATTTGTTACTGCTAAAAATGAAGAAAGAAGAGTCGAAGAAGAATCCTTCCATCGTAAACTGTGGAAACTGCTAAACCCATTTGAAGGCGAGTTTATCGAAAGAGAGATCTTAAATGAATTCTTAAAGCTGATGTTTGATCCTTATACTCAGCTGAAATAGCCTGATTCCAATTATCAAAGAGCTAATCGACATTATTCATAAAGCTAAATCAATGAAAGTAGCCGATGAATCAGATCAAAGTAACGAGCAAAGAGACCGAGCGCCAACAATGAAAGCAGTTCAAAAAGGAATCGACACACCAGCTCAAGAATCAAAATTAACAGGAAGTAATAACTTCACAATGAATCAGTACCGAATTCCACTGACTCTTGATAAGCAGTTTGAAAACTCACAAGTAGCCGCAGATTCGATTTCTTTAACGATCGAGGAAATTCTAACTAGTTTCAAAGACCTGTACAACTATCAAGGAGGAAATAGAAAGATCAAGATTCCGAGCTACAAAAAGCAAAAGGCATTTTATGAAGCTTACAAGGAGTGAACCTTCAAGCCAGTGCTAAATAAAAAGTCGCTCAATATGGGGCAGAATAAAAAACCAGCACCAGAGGCAAAACCTAAAGACGCACCGGGAATGATAATCAAAACAAACAAAAATGATAAAATAAAGCAGACTCATTCAAAGTCCCCAATGAGGAATAATTTAGCAGGAAAAATCGTGCCTCGGTCTCAAGCGCAGCAGCTGATAGCCGAAAGCATGAGCATTGAAGCAAATAAGCATCGCTGAGGCAGCCCAAATGAAATCCACAGTCGACTGTATGAACTGCATAATTTAGATAAGCAAAAGCGACAGAAAAACGAAGCCATTCGGCAAGAAAACATTCGCAAGGAAGAGGCAAAGTGAACCTTCCAGCCGAAGATTACTAAAACAAGTAAGAAAATCACAGATAGACCTCAAACGACTAAAAATGCAGGAGACAGATTCAATAAGGATAAAGGGGTGAAAGGCCAATCAGTCTTTGAAAAACTATTCGATGACAGCAAGAAGTCTCCGCCGATCGAGAAGACCCGAAAAGAAATTGAAGATGAAAAGTACTTCGAAGAATGCACCTTCCAGCCAAATTTAAAGTAAAATAAATATTATTATACTGTAGGAACACTGAGTACAATTCAGATTTAATTAGATCAGAAATATACGAGTCTAATAACCCTCCAAAAGGCTACATCGAAAATATCATTAGGCTGAGAAAGGCAAACGAAGAAAAGCGAAAGCTAAAAGAAAAAATGGCTTCACAGGGAAAACCGAAGAACTACACTGGGGAGATGACTAAATTTAAACCATTTAATCTTCAAACAGAGCAAGCGAAGATCAAAAGCAATCCATCGCTAATAATCGAGGTGACTATTGCACCGGGGAGGACAGGTAATGGTTTTTGTTGAAAAATTAGGTATGATCGCGATTCATAAAAATGATGATCCAAAATAAACTCGCGAATAACTTTTGTAAAATATACCACCTTGACCAGGAAGCTGAAGAAGCGCTTTATGAGATCATCGTCGAGAACATGAACAGCACTTCTTTTAATGAAATCTCAGGAGATCGCGCAAATAAAGATATTGATGCGATTGAAGAAGCAAAGGAAAACGATGAGCAAACGTCTTACAATAAAAACAGTAGCAAAGGGAGGTCTAAATATAGCGAGAACTCGAAAGTGAACTCAGTAAAAGGAAGCAAGTCAAACTCGAAGATTAGCATGACTGGTCCTAAAGGAAACTACTCATCTTACTTGCCAGAACAACGAGAAGAAATCATTAATAGTTTTAACAAATATTCAGACGGAGGGCAGAACCGTTCTGACTTTTACCATCGCGAAGGCTTTGAAGACCATCAGATGATCGATGGCGAGGATATTTTAAACTCGCCGGACTCGAGTATTAAAATACCTCACCAGTCGATTCGAGATGATGAAGATATGCCAGGAAAGCACAATAGATTTGCACAGGATCGGTACCAGCAGAACCCAGCGTACAGCAATATTTCAGGAGGGATCTTAGCATCTCAAGTTAAATACGGCGACTATAGAAATCTTGAATCTGTACAAGAAGTCAACGAGTACGATTCAAGACAGTATTATAATGGAGACTACTCGAGCCAAATGGAAGACTTCGGAACTCCATCTAAAATTCACAAACTCGAAATTGAAGGAGGGGACTTAGAGTCAAGAAGTAAACAGTCTCAAGATACTGAAGTTGTTGTAGCTGAAATTGACGATTCAGAAGAGCTAAGATACTGTAAGTTACTTGATTTTAAACTCAAATCTATAATTTAAATTTAGTGATCGAAAATCAAGGTGTTAACAACTACCAGCCGAAAAGAAATAACAGAGATATGAGAGAGTACCAAGAAAACAGCCCAGCATACGCATACAACAACCAATACAATCGATCTGATGAAAATGTGATCAGTTCTGAAGATGAATCAGGCTTTACAGATGACTCATGAGTATAATATCTAGCAAAGTAGTGCTTGGATTTTAATTAAAATTCATTAACCCTGCCTTTCAGTCTCAGATAATTTATCTGTGAAATCACGATGCAAATGATTCAATTTAAAAATATAAATCACATCCATATGCTAATTGTAAAACCTTATAAATTTAAGCAAGATGGATTCAAAAGGCAACTCAGGTTTATCAAAATACACGAATTTGCTAAGCAAAGTATTTGGGTTTGCTCAAGCAGAGAGTGAACCCAAAGAAGAGGCAAAAATCGAATCTCCTGCCACTGATTTAAGCATTCGCTCTGATGAAGGTCTTTGTCGATCTCCTAAAATCATAAAGTCATTGGTTTTGGATTTCTCAAATGTACTCAAAGACTACAAAATGCAGGATTTACTTCCGAAAGCAGAGATTAAAATCGATGTAATCGACCAATGACTGACATGCGGGTGGCTTGTCTGCGAAGTGATGAGGAAGTACGTCGACTATATTTCAGAGATTGAAAATAAAACCAAAAGCAAAATCAAAAAGAAACTTATTGTAGCGATTAAAATATACGACGCACTCGTTAGAAACGATGAAGCCACGCTTGTTGACTCTTACAATGAGTCGCTAAACTACTGGGTGACTCAATATGAAAGGTCCCTCGAGCCGTTGAGAGAAGGTCAAGTAATTGTACCTTATTTTTCAAAATATTTACCAAATAGAAAATAAGCAAATATGACTTAACGACTTCATATGCGAAAAAGTAATTGGTAAAGGTGGATTTTCAAAAGTATTTTTAGTAAGAAAATAAATCTTCTGGACTTATGTATGCGATGAAGGTTCTTGATAAAGCTATGCTCACTGACCAAAGAAAATTAAAACAAATAGAAAATGAACGTAAAATCATGAATTCAGTTAACCACCCGTTTATCGTAAAGCTATACTGGGCGTTTCAGACAAATACCACACTTAACTTTGTAATGGATCTTTGAGTTGGAGGCGAGATGTTCTATAGACTCAAGAATGAAAAATAGATTATCAGAGGCTCGTGCTAAGTTTTACTTTGTTGAACTCCTGCTCGCTCTCGAATACCTCCACGACAGCAAAATTGTATATCGCGATCTAAAGCCAGAAAACGTCCTAATCGATATTGACGGGCATATAAAACTCGCAGATTTCGGACTGTCAAAGGAAATCAAAGCTAAAGCGACTCATTCATTTTGTGGCTCTCCTGAGTACATGAGTCCAGAGATGCTAAAGGGTGAATCGCATGATTTTAGACTCGACATTTACTGCCTTGGAACTTTTCTCTACGAAATGCTGACTGGACTCCCTCCGTTCTACTCAAAATGAGTAAATGAGATGTACTTGAAGATAGTCGAGCAGGAAGTTAAATATCCAAGTTATCTTTCAAAAGAAGTATGAAACCTCATGAGCAAAATGCTAGTGAAAAACCCAGCAGATCGTATCCAGTCACTCAAAGAAGTTAAAAAGCACAAGTGGCTGTCAGGCATCGACTACGACCTATACTTTTCAAAGTCAGTTGAGCCAAAGTGGAAGCCGAACCTCATCGACAGCAACTTCGATCCTGAGTATACAAGTTTGCCAGTTGATTTTAACTTTTACAACGAGACTGCTGAGTCACGGAGAGGCGGTGAGTTCTGGGTCGAGAATATATCTTCCTTGCCGATGGATTCTAACTTCAGTTCGAGGACGGTGACTGAGCAAAGCATATCTCAGTCGTTTATTTCAGACCTGAACTTTACGGTGAACCTAAACATCCCAAATAACATGAACCCAAAGATCTTGCAGCCGCAGCAAGACATCTCCGAGATCTACGACGAAGGCAGCATTAATATCGAGAAGTCTATCGGCTCTTTAAAGGTGCTGAGGTTTTCGTTTTGCTGCGAGCCTGAACAGGAGATCGAAGTGCGCCACCAAATCACAAAGTACCTCAAGCTGAAGAAGAGCAAACAAGAGCTGATAAACTATGAAGAGTCGCAAAAGAGCTATAAGTCCTCTGTTTCTGGAAACAAAGAGATCTCAGGCTCTTTTGCTAACAATCAAGTTGAGTTTAGCTCGAGCTCGAATAGTCTTAAAACTTCCCCCAATCGTAAGGATGCGAAAAGTGATGGTACAGGTAGATTTAGATTTTTAGAGGAAATTAACTTGGTTTAGGCGACTATAAACGAAGCTCAAAAACGACGCAGAATATTCAACAAGCAGATAGCAATTATTATATTGTCGGCTCTTCTGGTAAATTTGATGATTATTGCACTTTTTACAGCAGCTTAATGGACTTTAGAACACGTGAATTATTGTGAAGAAATCAGTTATCATGAAAATACTCTTTGAAAAGATGACTCGATTCAATCTATTGCTCAAGAGCTTGATGACGATGAATGCATTCAAGTTAAAAAGACTTTTGAAAGCAAAATCAAGCATAATAAAGTTGAAGAAAGAAAAGTATCAGATAAAATGTATAACATTTTTTTGCTTTATTTTTAAATATAATCCTAAAAGTTAATAAAAAGCAGAATGATAAATCAAACATTATTAGAAAATTTAAAAGAAAATCAGTTTAATATTTTTATTTATTATTTTATCATAAAGAATAAAATGTAGCTTGAAATATATAATTATTGTTATAATAAATATTTTAAAAAAATCAAGATTAGAGTAAATTTAACTTTTAATTATTAATATTGAACAAGTATTTATTTATCCTTTATCCACTTCATCATTTAATAAAATTTCAATTTAAGCCTAATTATACTCAAATAAATACCAAGCTACTTCCAAATCATATTTTTTGTATATTAATGTCTTCTTATTTCATCTCAATATCCTTAAATAAACCCTGCTTCGGTGATTTAAAATACAATATTTCTAGCTGAATCGCAATAAAATCCAGTTCTACCTCCAACACATCTAATCTGCAAAATAGGCTGACATCGTTAACAATGACAAAGCAGAGTAAAAGTTATCCAAAAGCTGTGATACACGAGCCCAAGATCTTCAGGAAGCTTACCAACACGATTGAGTCGGAAAGCACGAGGATCGGTAAGCAGCAGAAGGAAAGCTTCGACACGTACTCTGCGAAATAAATCCACTAGCAAGCTGAAATACTCCGGCAAGCGGTCCATTATTCTAAACAGCAGCTCGCAGGATACGCAGATCAAGTCGATTCGCAAGTTCTCCAGCGACACAAAGCAATTGCAGATAAAAACAGCCGTAAGACCGCGCATTAATTTTTAGAAGGAGCTGTTTGAGCTTAACAAACGGCAGTCTGCGAAGATTGAAAGACGAGATACCTCGCCGATGGACAAGACAAAAACCTCGAAGATCAAAAAGACTTATTCTATAAAAGACTCGTCTCTGAGCAATGACGCGTACAATCCTTTATATGAACACAAAGAGCTTACGACTCCTTCTGCCAAGTGAAAAAGACTGCCGAATAAAGTGATGACGGGGTATTCCAAAGCCTCTCCGTCGATTTCATCGAGCTTTAAATCGTATAATTATCCAGGTATTTTTGTGCTTTTTATATAAGAATTCGCAGGATTTGAAAGCGAAAGGAAAACGAATTTTTATAATATGCTTTTTTATTTATTAAAATAAATATTTTGTAGCGTCAAATATCGAACGAAAGGCCCAAAGTAAACATGCCTAACCCGAGCAGCAGCAAATTGTAAGCGAGATTTCGAATTTTAGCATGTATTGCATGACTAATTTAAAATTTCATAATTCAAATTTTCAATATGTAATTCTGATAATTTTTAATGATTAAAACCATATTTTTCATTTATTATTCTACGCTGATTGAAATGTTGAAATATAAGAATGAGAATAAAAATGAAATAATTCATGCTGACTTTTATCAACAATTTTAAACATTTTCACTAAATCTTTTGAAGTTCGAGCTACTTCTTATATGGGGAAGCTTTCTTTTGCAGCTAATGTCAAGTCCGCTTGGGTCGAGCTCTCTGTTGTCAAGTGTCTTAAGAATTGAGTTTTGGTTTAAATTATTGTCTGATTCACTGTGATCGTTAAGCCTGAACGAATTATCTGGAGATAAGGCATCGAAGTTATATGACTGAAGAAGCTTAGAATAGCCTTTTCCCATGTGAACCATTTTTTGATTGCTCTTTCTTCTTGGCATCTTGTTCCAGTAATCAAATCCTGGTTCTTTCTTCTCGAGTTGGCCTAAATCTTTATCGCAATTGGCACATTTAAATCCGTTTATTTTTCTCTTCGACATAATTGCAGATGTATCAAGCTCAGGGACTGGAGATATTGGTCGTTGCACAAGGCCTTGTTTATTAATTCTCTCTGTCATCTTCTTCAAGTTTTCTCTTAAATCGTTTTTGAACTTTTTAGTATTATTGTCGTACTCAGCAAATCTGTCTTGGTACCTTTGGTCGAGTTGATTGAGATCGTAGATACTTGCCTTAGTTTTGTTTACTTGTTCCAGTTCGTAAACTTTTCCAATAACCTCCTTCCTTAAATCTTTAAAGTCTTCTACGAGCTTTTGCGCGATCATAAGCGACTCGAGTATCTCCTGTTTATTCTGCCTGCCTCTATCTTTGCTCAGTCCAGTATCGATTGTCTTCGATTTGGCGCCGTCGGCTTCAAGCCCATCGACGCGGATTTCAAGTGAAGTGACTCTTGTAAGAATACTGAGGATCGACTGGTCTTGTCTCTCGAGGATCTTATTGACAGAAAGCTTAAATTTCATGATCGCTTCGTCGGTGAAGTCAAATCGATTAAATGTATCTCTTCTAAGATCAGCGATTAGCTTCTCAACGTCTCTGAACTTCTTCTCTGTGCTCAGCTTATCAGCGTTGTTGTTGATGATGATCCTGCTTGGCTGCGACTCCTTAGGCTTGCTATCTTGCGTCGTGAGCTTGTAGTTTATAAGAGGAGTGTCAGTGTGATATTTATCGATCTTTTTATTCAGCTCTTTAATCTCGCTTTCTAATAATAAAATCTCTCTGTGAGAATTATCAGGCTTTTTGTTTGCTTGAGTCTCCTTAATCTGCTTTATATCAGCAGAAAATTTAGAATACGTGTTTTCAAGGTTATCAATTCTGTCGTTAATAGTGGCTGCAGACTTATTGACTTCTTCGATCGATCTTTCGATAAACTTCCTGATTCCTGAATCGTCAAACCGAGGAGAGACGAGTTCTTGAGGGATATTCGGTATAGCAACAGACTGGCGTCTTTTATTTTCAGATAAAACTCCAAATTTATGGTTCAATCTTTTAATACTATCTCTAATTTCATCTGATACAGTATCGAATTCTAAAACATCAAGTTTGCCTCCGATTTTCATAATGAGTTCATCAAGTTTAAGTCTGACTTCGCCTTCAATATTGTCAATTCTTTGGCGGTCTTCGATCGCGAAAGCAGAGGCCTTTTCGAACTGTTTGATCATATCAAAGGTAAGCTTAGGTTTTTTAGCTTCTTCTAATTTCAAAGCTTCGTTTTCCTTTTGTTTAAGCTTCTCTAAGCCCTGCATTAACAGCTCCATTTCGTGTCTTTGGTACTTCAGCTGTTTCATCATGTTGTCTCGTTTAGACTCTTCAGTTGAAGCATTTGTGTTGTCACAAATATTGTTAGACTCGGAGTTAAGCAATTCTTTCTCTGCATTTTCGTCCTAGAGAAACATGAGCAAATCTAGGCAGAATAGGATTAACAAAAATATAATAATGTAAGTCTTGTGTTACCAGATCTTCATTTAAATGTTCTGCGTTGGATCCTTCACCTTCATCTGAGTCTTCTGGGTACGGATTAAAGTTACGCTCCTAGAGGGTAATTAAACAATGCGTCTTGATCAAGTAACAATAGTGTGAAAATTGTAACTCAAATGAGGTGATTTTATATGAAAATTACTTTTGCATTTAATGTAAACTTTAAGCTTTAAATACCTTATCTAGTAATCGTTGTTTTTCCTCCCGTAGCTCAGAAATTGCAATGTAGCTACTTGACCTATTTTCTCAGTCGCTCAGCTGTTTGCTCAGCTGAGCGAGGTTTTTGGTTGTGTCGTCGTAGATCTTCCGTATTTTATCAGCGTCGATGTCACTGCTTAGTGCGCTTTTAATTTTAAGCTTAATTTCGTTACTGGTGTCGTTAATATCGGAGTATCCTTTGTCAATATCGTCTTGCCTGGCCATATTGTCTGGGTCAATATCGCCAATTTTAGATTGGATAACGACGAATTTTTCTTCAACAGACTCCATATGATTTTTAAAGCTTATGTTGTCATCTGCGAGTTGGTCGATCCTAAGCTTATTAATTTTTTGTCCTTCTAAAATCGAGTTCAGAAGTACTTTAAGCGGCTCGAATGAAAAGGTCATCTGCATTAATGAATTGTTAACCATATCAAAAGGATTTGGAGTCGCTACTGATTTAACTAATGGCTCCTC
>JAGYYN010045509.1:0-22794 GCA_021441665.1 Euplotes cf. woodruffi 2 WChen-2021 | reverse complement strand
ATTTTCTTCTTGTAGTATTCGATATCTTGCTCGATTTCTTTGTTTAAAATCATAGCGGCATTATTTTTCATTCATCTTCCTGACCATTTTCTTCTGGACTGAAAGAGCGTTGAGCATTATTGTTAAACTTTATTTTTTTCAATAATATTTTATAATTAGTTATTTTTTAAATAAAAAAATAACTGTTGTTTTATAGCTGCGTCTGAATGCACTGTTGAAAATTTACTTAAAAATCAAGAGCCTTAATGTTTGTCTGTTATTCTGAGCTCAAATTAAAACTGCTCTTTATCAAAGCAATTTTTAAATGCTTTTGAAAGATTCGAAAGATTCCTGTACTCAGGATATCGTTGGTTAATTCAGTGGCTGATCCACTCGCCTTTGATAATCTCATTTGCTATTTTATTCATTCACGCTGTGGTCTTGTTGTTCAGTGAGGCCTTCCTGATTTGTTTGACTTCTTTTTGAGTGTCTATGCGATAAGCAGTGAAAGCTTACATCGGAAATATGAACTTGATTTATTTGTAATATCGCTATATCTCCTCTCATGTTTCTGGCTATATATCGCTGGTTAGTCGCTGCAAAAGCAGGGCTTGCCTTTTGAATAATTCAAAGTCGCTTTTAGTTTCACCTCTTGAAAGCTTCCTGCTTCGATTCGAGTACTTTTGCGACATTTCTCGCTCGTGGGCTTCAGCTTTTAGGTTTCTTGAGTTTTTCTTGATATTCTAGATTTTTAGCTTCTTTGTATTTACTTTTGAGTTAAAAGAGCTGGGGATGCTAGCTGGGTTCTTTGGATTGTTCGCGTCAAAGTAAGGTTCTAAAATCTCAAAGCAGCAGGGTTACCGTTTTCATTATCATTATTGCTTTCACCATCATCGATGCATTTATTTACGCTTTTACCGTTCATAAACTCATTGTAAGCTTTGCTAGTTAATTATCGCTAATAACTACTTTACCTCAAAGCCTTTTCATCAAATTCAATTTTCGAGCTGTGGTTTTTATTCTTGTTGATGTTATTTTTAAAGTTGCACTGCTCGTTTCTATAATGACTTTATCCAAATGCAAAACTGCGGCTTACCTCTGGCCGTTGTTAAAAGGCTTGCCGAGGTTGTTTTCTAAATAATTGCTGTATGTGTTTCTTAAGTGCTTCGAATCCTTTGCTGATTTTTCAGTTGATCGACCTTTGCTGCTCTTTACTTTCTATTGTAATTATGTAGTAAATCACTAGCTGTATCAGCTGAAATAAATCTACCTTATGTTTTACCGGGTTGGCTCAGTACATCCCTCGAATGTGATTGGAGTTATACCCGGTCTTGCAACTTTCCTGATTTGCACCTTTTAGCTTTGAAAAGTCACAGCTCCGCAGCTCAATTCCTAATCTATTTCTTCTGAGACTTAAGCGACTTTTCTGACTTTCTTGTTGGCTCTGCGGAGTACAGGATTTTACCGAGATTTTGCGAGCAATTAGCCCGTCCAGTTTCTGACCGAATTTGAACATGATTTATATCGCTGCAATCTGCTTTGTCTCCTAATAAATATTAGCACACTTGCGGTTGGATTAAGATTGCGATTGAGATAGACTGCTTACGTATATTAATCTCGACTGATTTTGAAAAGCTCTGAACTTTAAGATTGTTGCTCAGGCTCCTTATCTTCTTTGTCCTTGATCTTTTTCAACTCCTCTTCCGCTTGTAGTCAGTAGAAAGAATGAACTTTGCTTTTTTGAAGTCTAAATTAATAATCGAATTAAAAAATAAAAAGAGAAATTTAAATCAAATACTTACCGACATAGTCCAACTGTGATTCTTTTTCAGTTTTGACAAATTTATTTTATATACTTTCTAACATCGCTTTTCTTTGCTAATTTTTCTAGTATTTTAGAGAGTTTCATCAGTTCATTATCACTTCGATCATTGCCCATCCTGAATAATAAAAATAAGCGAGGAAAGTTGTATTTTTAAATGATCAAAAATAATGAGTCATCAAAACCTATAGTTTACCAGCTTTTAATTGGGATTCCATTTTCTTGCTGTAAAATATATCAAATCGGCAAATTGTCAACTAAAATCACATCTTTGAGGTTTCTGCCAACTCTGCTTAGATCTTTAATATACGTTCCGTTGACTGCTTTGCAGTGTTGTCGAAACAGCTTATGCGATATTTTTCTTTGCGGGTCGATCAAGTTCAGGATTGGGGAAGCATACGATGAAACTGAAGCTGTGAACAGCACCAGTTCATAGTACTGCTGCATCTGCTCCAGAAACTCGTTGACTCCAGGCCTGATAGACAAATACACAGTCGTCCTGTCGCCGTCGAGCATCACCTCGAGGATATTTTCGTAGTGAAAGCTCGGGCTAAAGTCAGTATGAATCAGCGTCTCATCCATATCGAGGATTAATGTCTTCTTTCAGCTGTCTTTTTGCAGCGGCAAAAAACCGCCGGTTTCTTTGTAAATCAGCTGCTTGATGATTTTATTTTCCTTTCCTTTTGGATCTTGTATTACGTCGCTTTTTTGATTCTTTCCTTCCTTCGTTCACGCTGAAGTTTGAAAATATATTCTGCATCACGTTGTCCTCGAATTTTGGCGTTTCTTTCATATGCAGCGAGCTGATTTCGGTCGCTGGGAATACTGAGTTATCAGCTAGCGAAAGAGTGTTAATAAATTTGCTTGACTCGTTGACTGACTTTTCATTCTCTTTCTCTATATTATCATTATTATGATTCGAGCGAACTTATGTACCTAGAATTTGAATTTTAGATGATATTTAAAATCACCGATGTTTATATTTACCACTAGAGTTTTATTCCATGTGGTGGTATTTCAACACCGCAGATATAATAATTTTTATTTAGTTCAGACATAAAATAGCAAAAATTAATTACCTTTGGTATTGTGTTGTTTACCGATTGTCTCATCTTCAAGAAATCTGTGCAAATTGTTGATTAACTTTGTAGACATCTGCTATAGAGTTAATAGTGATGCAATCAAATGAGTTTTGAAACCCAATCATTTGTGGTGCAAGGAGTTTAACAACAAGTTTATTTATAATCTACTACGGCATGAGAATTTGGAGACTTACTTTTCTTGCGAAATTTAAAATTTAAATTTGAATATTAAACTTCAGTATTATTAGTTTTAATTAAAAAATTTATCAGTATTTGGAGATGTTGAGTTATATTTTTGCTCAAGTTTTGGAAAATTAAAGTATACAAAATGTTGTATATTGCAAAAATAAAAATTCATTTGTCATATCTTTTATCGAAGTTTAAAAGCATCATTAATTAAATATATAATAGTAATCATAGTTTTGAGTTTCATCAAAGTATTAAAGATATTAATAAAAAAAATTAAATGAATAACTAGTTAAACAATACAGATAGTACACAAAAGTAAAAATACATTAAAGTTGAATTTTTATTTATTTTTCATTCATATTTTAACTATCTTCGCTGTTTTATATAAAAATCGGATGAAAATATAATAACTAATTTGTTCTAAAATGGAAGCGCTTTGAACCCAAAGCAGTCGGAAGCAATCAAGAGCAAATAATCTTGACAGCACATACCTTAAGTCAAGCTCCTCTGATGTAAGAAATAAAGTTGCAAGTAAGCTTGCAGTCAGCAAGAAGTCAGCATTACTAGTTGTACTCTTAATGTTGATTTGCTCGAGTAGCGCAACACAAATTAAAGACTTCCACTCGATCTGGCCTTGGAACTACATGTCAGATGGACTCTACGAAGTTGACATTGGTATCCAATCGGCGACTGATTCAGTTGGAGTCTCATTGTTCAATGGACTGACTGTGATTGGACTTGGAGACATTGACGATAACAAGCACACTGACATTATCACTGTCTCTGACGACAAAAGGTATTTAACAATACACTACTACACCAAAGATAGCATGGACTACTCGAGCTCAAAAACACTTGATATGGGGACTTGCAAAGTCGGAGCTGCTTATGTCATCCCGACAAAGAAATACAAAATTGCTGTGTTGTGTACTGAGAATCCAAGCCACGAACACATCAATATTCTCGCTGATGTGAATAGCGATAGTAACGAGGCTTTAGCTCTGGATTACTTCCAACTTTTAAAAGGCAGTCAGCCATTATTTATCGATGTGAATGGTGACTCGTATACAGATATTGTGTTTTCCCCTGCATCTTCAAGTACCACTAAAAATATTCAAGTGTCATTGTTTAATAGTAATACTGAAACGTTCAATAGTAGCACTCAGTCATTTTTCGAAAACTACGTAATCGAGACAAATGGGTGTCAAAGTATTCCAAATAAAGCAGAGCTGCATCTTTCTTACCCAAATTACTCATCGATACTGGATTTGAACTCAGACTGCATCGCTGATGTCTTTATGACCGCCACAGACCCAGAGAATAGCTTTACTTACGGCCTGACGATGATTGCAACAAAGTATGTGACCGATACGACAGAATCTTTGAAGTACTGATTGGTTACTTCTGAAAATCTCGCAGTCAAAAAGTTAACTTCACCAGTGTTTGCTGATTTCGACAATAACGCAGCTTTAGATAAAGCATACTACGATAAAGAGAAAAATGCAATTCAATTATTTTTCAATATTAGAGGCGCCAATTCAGCAAGTGCTGATAATCTGTGAAAAGCACTACCGACGGTAGACAAGAATACTCAGGCAGATTATTTTAAAGACTACGTACTGTTCTCATCGACTCCTGATGTCTCGTTAATAAGTGATGCTTCGTCGCTTTACACAGACACAAATTACGCATCAATGATACCTGGACAGCTCAGAGTTGGAGATCTTGACACTGACGGCTACCCGGATATTATCACTACAGTTTCAACTACAAGTGGTGGAAGGAAGACAGTTGTGCTTATCAACTCCCCGTGCTCAAATAATCCATCAAGCACAATCGCGACATCTTGTAGCCATAGATATTTAGAGGTTTCAAGCGACTACGACCTAATTAACAAATATGAAAATACACAATACGGGTTTTCACTAGACTTCGATGACAACGGAAGAGCAGACTTTGTAATTGTATACCAAGCTTCAAATGGCAAGTCAGCATTAGCAACATTCTACAACAACTACTCGAAAGATAGCTATTACATCAGTTCTTCGATATACACAGCTGGGTCGGGAAATTTCGGCAGTAAAGTCTACGGGGCCTGTGTCAGAGGAATCTACACGACATTGAGCGACTCTAAGTTTCCTTTTGTAGCAAATCAGATTACCAGGACATCCTTCGGAGCTCTTGAGTCTCCTGTTGCTGCGTATGTGATTGGTAGATCAAACAACTACATTGAAGACTTCACTCTAACCTACTACATTCAGGAATACGGTGCTAATAGCGAACCGATCGGACTAAAAGTCCAGCAGACATCATGGAGTCCTATTATCCCGAATTCAAACTTGTTTATTGGTGTTTACGACCTGTATTCGTCAAAGTGGGCAATTCAACTTTTGATCAATCCAACAGACTCGTTCTTGCTTGTAGGAATGGTCCTCACAATCATCTTGATCGTGATTGGAATCGTCATCATATACATCCATATGAAAGAAAAGAAAGAAGACGAAGAATCCAGAAATCCTCAGCTTGACTTCTTCTAAATAAATAATTCAATATTTGTCAGTCGTTGCTGCAGCATCCAAAATAATCATGTTTTTGTGATTTGTGAGTATTTAATAGAATAGTTTTTTAATTTAAAATTTCCGCTCACATAAAAATGAAGCCAAAGAATATGCCCTCAAAAAGTCCACGAAGACCGATTACAAAAGAAGTCTTTCCACAGGAGATAGAGCGTAAAAAAGTTGGAGGAAAGGTGATGCACAAACCGACTAGCCAAACCCAGTCTCGTAAATAAAATTGAGCCAGCAAAGGCAGAGCAACCAAACCTCATGACTAAAGGAACAACTGTTAAATCAACTCCAAAAGGGACAACGAGTAAGAAAGCGCCGCTTAAAGCAAAGGAAAATTTTAGCACTAATAGGCCAAAATCCGGTATAAATCACAAAGTAAATTCTCTTAAAGCAAAGTGAGACGAGGAACTAAAAATTCTAAAAGAATCATCAGCAGTAAAGGTACAGAGGTGGTGGAGGTCTATCCTCCACGAACGCGATTTGCTAAAGCAAAAGCTCATCGCTGCTCGAAGAGCACTTGAAGAGCATAAAATGCGATTGATAGATAGACAAAGAGAAGCAGAATCTCCTTCGAAGTTGATCACTGAGTCTGACAACAGTATCTTGCATCTCAGTAGTTCAGAGAAAAAGACAATAAACCTTCAAAATTCAGAAGAAAAAGAGCAGCATGAGCTTCAAACTGCTTGATTTGGCAAATTTAACATCAACCACGAAGACGTGTTCGACATCAGGTAAGTGTGTATTCATTAATCTTCTAAAGTGAAAGCTACTCGCCAATGAAGAGAGCAGAGCTTGAGCACAAAAATAACGAAGACGAAATTGAGGCAACCAAAATTTTGAATTCTTGAGCAGAACCAAAACAGAAAGAAAATAAGCTCAGCGGATTGTCAAACTTACTCAAGCTCAATCCGGACCTTTTAGGAGTGACTGACCCTACAGACGATGAGAAGTTAGAGATGTTTATACAAAAGCTCAATCAAGACATTGCGAGTAAATTTAAAGAAGCCAGCAGCCAGTCCGGCTGTGATGACGAGACTCCTGAGAAAATCAGCAATATCAGCAGAAGCGAACAAAATACTTCTGTCAAAAAGGAAATTAGTTATGAAGGAAAATACTTAGATGCGAAGGAAGAACCGAGTGAAAAGTCTTTTAGCGAATATGATCATCTCGAACCTGAGGCCGAAGATAATAATGCAACACAACGAAAAAATATTACAAATCAAAGCAGAGATAGTGAACCTGAGAAAAGGCTGAATAAAAAATCTCCGAATAAAGCTAAAAATGAAGATGTTGCCTCACCGAATAAATCAAAATCGGTTATTGAGCCCGTCAAACCAAGATCTGAAGAATTTATAAAACCAGCTTTAGTTGAAAGAACTCAGTCTCCTTCTTTTGAAGAAAATAAAGACTTATCCGATATTAACAAAATAGACCCGATTTTAGAGGTCAAATCAAACTTAGAGGATACAAACGGCACAATTGAGGAAATTAGTAAATTCCAGCTTAACAAAACCTTTGAATATTCAAATAAAAACATTCCGTCCAGTGAGAACTCAAAAATTGAGAAGGACTCGAAAAAGATTTCAAATCTAATGTCGTACCTTGACAATGTCGAGGAAGAAAGCAATCATGAGCTGTCGATGTCAAAATACTCATCGCCAACAAAGAAAAGGTCTGAGATCAGAGTAGTTAAGCAGTTCGACTACGAGTCTCAGTTCACAGACCCCATCTGAAACCCAAATGAAAAGTCGAAAATAATATCATTAGAAATAGAAATTCAGGAGCTGTACTCAACGATCGAGGCGCTCAAATAACAACAAAGAAAGTATCGAGCAAAGCCAAATTTCGAACATCAAGCAATTAGAGTCAACTTGGGCTCAAAGAGTCAACGCTGCGAACTCTGAAGCTGAAGCGAAGATCCAGTCGCACCAGTCTTTCATAGACCAGCTGCTTGCAGAAAAGGCAAGTCTCAATTGAAAGCTCGAATCAGTGATGCAGGAAAAAGTTGACTGCGATGCGATTATTTCACGTCGCGAAAAAGAGCTTAAAGAGCGCTTTGACATCGAGCTCAAAAAGAACAAAGATCTTTGGATGGCAGCTGAAAAAGTTCGCCGCGAGAAGTGGATGAAAGAAAAACAGCAGGAAATCAAAGAACTCAGCATCAAAGGACTTGAACCAGAAATGCAGCGCATGATCATGAACCACAAAAAGGCTCTTAAACAAGAAAAAGAAAAGTACTACGAGGCTCTCAACAACGAGAAAATAAAACTCGTTCAGGAAAGCGAAGAAAGATACGCCGAGTTTAAATCTCGAATGCAAAAAGACAAAGAAGAAGCGATCGAAAGAGAACGAGAACGCTACGAGCAAAAGCTTCAGCAGCAGTACGAACGAATCGAAACGCAATTCAATAAAGAACGAGACCGGTGGAATGAAAACATGAAGCAAGAAGTCGAACGTGTCGAAAGCTTTAGAAAAAGAGACGCTGACATGCACAGCGACGACATTATCAACCTTAAAAAGTCGCATCAAGAAGAGCTGCTTTCACTCAAGCGGTTTTACGAAGAAAAACTGGCAAAGGTGTCTCATTCACACCACGATGAGCTATCCTCCCAGCAGTCGAAGTTTCTCGAGCAGTATAACGAGTGGAAAGACGAATTTTTGCAAAAGCAAAAAGACGAGCTAAGGGAGAAACTCAAGGAAATGAGAGACCAAGTCAAGCGTGAGCGCAATGAAGAAATCAACGTCATCGTCAACAAGCTCTCGAATGAAGCCGTGGACACTGAAAAAGCACTGATTGCAAAATTCGACCGCAAAGAAAAAGAAATCGAGGTCAAATACCGGACTGAAATCATGGAGCTTAAGGAACGCATAGAAGCGCTAAAGTCGAAAAGCGACACTGAAAGACGGACGAAAGAAATGCTTGAAGAGAACCTTGAAATCACTGGAAAGAGACTTGAAGATAACGCAGAGGAAATTCAAGAAAAAACTGCAATGATCGAAACGTTAAAATCCAGCGTGAAGGTATTAACAGAGAAAATGAACTCATTACAAACTTGCATGGAAACTGAACGATCGAAATTTGAAAGAGAAGAAATCGCAAAAAGAGGGTGATTGCAAAGAGAAATTGGCTTGATGAAAGAAGAAATCGAACGACATAAACAAGCTGTCGAGATTGAGTGAAATAAATTAAGAAGAGAACATCGAGGAGAGATTGAGGAAGTCGAAGATAAAGTTAAAAGAGCTATGATGAAGAAAGATGAAGTTATACAGAGATTGAAAGATGAGATTCAGATCAAAGAAACACAAGTTTATAAATATAAGGAACTACTCCAAAAGCAAAGGAATGAGTTGCTAAAATAAGATTTAATTCAATCAAAAACTAAAATTTGATTATATAAATCAAATTAAATAAATCTTCATCTATTTTTTTCAAATTTTACAAAGTTAGATTGAATTTGAACCGTAATTACTTAAATATCGATTCTTCCATAACTTTGCTTTCCAAAATCTCTTTTACCAAGATCATTCTCGATCATAACTACTTCCTGGCTTCCATCTGCATTAGTCTTAAGGACTCTTTTAATCGTGGTGTTTTCGCATTGTCCTTCGCCTCCAGCAATATGCCAGGCATTTCTAATCATGAGTTCGAAGTAATCATCGCTATCAATAGAAGCACTAATGTCCTTATAGTAATCAATGAACTCTTCATGAGTAACAATTCCATCTTTTCTATGTGTCTCCCAGACAGTCATGAATTCCCTCAACACCTCTTCTTTAGTCTTTCTGCCCGATGCAAAATCTGGATGGAAGGTTGGATCATAAGCCATCATAATATCTTCGATTGTGACCAATCCATCTCCAGATTTGTCAAGCACATTGTAGGCCATCTGCACCATATCCAGTCTTCTTTGGCTGAGGTCGCCTCTTACAGCTCTCAAAAACTCGTCGAATGAGATCTTGCCGTCTTTATTGGTATCGAAGTACTTAACAATCGCAGAGACCTCGTCGTCTGTGATCTTCAAGCCGTAGTCCCTCATCGCATATTTGAACTCAGTTGGATCGATGGAGTTGTTTCTGTCTCTGTCGATTGCTCTGAACATTATTTTGAGACCTCTGAGGCCATTGCCCGATCTTTCTCTGCACAAGTCCAAGATCCTTGCCTTTATCGACTCGAAATTGTCGATGTCAACAGAGACATCCGGCTTCAAGTGGTTCTTCGGGTTCAAGTCAGTGTGAGTTCTGTTGAATGAGGTTGTTTTCTTCTCCCCTTCGAAGTCGATGTTTCCTTCAAACTTCTTAACAGCTCTTGAATTGTGAACTGTTTGAGTCAAACCTGATGTTTTTGCAAATGGATTTGGCCCAGTCGACGCAGACATCATCACAGCTTTTGTCCTTAATGCATCGGTATATAAAGTCACTGGATTTGTTTGTGAAAAATCACCTTCTGGAATCTCCTGCTTTAGTTCTTCATCTGTCGCTTTTTGAGTTCGTCGTCCGAATCCGTGTTCGACCCATAGTTGTTCATCACGTAAATTTTGATCGATTGACTGGCCGTCTTGAGTTTTCATAACTCTGGTACCAACGACGTTTGCAGTGTAGTCTTGCTTGACATAGGTGGTTTTGGTTGTTGAGTCGAAGTACCTCATATTTCTCATTCTTTCTTGTTCTTCTTCTTTTTCTCGAAGTTCCCTCATGACTTCTTCTTGGATTTCTTGCTCCATAGTCATGGTCTTCTTACCCTTCTTAGGAAGTGAGTCAGCCTTATTGTAACCTCTTCCGTATCCGTTATTTTCAGACTTCATGACGGCATCAACAGCTGCTCCGTGAATTCTTTCGTGGGTCTTATCTCCGTTAACTCCTCGGACAGTCTGGTCTTCGAAGTCAAGGTGTTTCTTGGGGATGTGTTGCTTTGCAATAGTCCTGCTAGTTCCAGTAGAGTCCTTAAGCTCTCTTTCCTCCTGCCAGTTACCAATCAGAGTTCCGTGTGTGTTGACTCCGGTCTTGTTAAATATATTCTCTGCCATTCAAACTCTTTATTTTATTTATATTAATTTTTTTGAATTTCAAAATAAATACTCATTAAGTAAAAATAAAAAAACAAAATTGTGTTATGACAAGCAAATGAAGAGAATATTCAGTGAGTTATTGTTGTAAATTTTATAATTGTAGATTTACTAATGCAAACTGAAAAATTGGCACTTTTGAACAAATCAAAATTTTATATTTGTATTAAGTTTACTGCAGCTTTCAAGATCTCCTCAGATGTTAGCCTCCAATTTTCAACTTGCTTTGATATTGATCACCATAGTTCTCCGTGGTGTGGTTCGGCCCTGATGCAACCATTTAGAGCTTCAGCTTGAGAATCTTGGTCACCGTTTTCGAGCTCGTATTTGTAAAGATATGCCCAGGCGTCGCCTAGGTCTGGGTTGAGCCCGGTAGCTCGTTTAAGCCATCTTTGTGTCTTATCATATTTCTTTTCCTTCCAAAACTGCTTGGCAAGTGAAATAGCAACGCTTGGGTCTTGCTCTCAAGCTTTAATAGCTTGGAGTGCCTTTGACTTTCGTAGTTTTACAGGTTCAAGCTCAATTGCAAGAGACCAAAGCCTTCCGCTTTCAGGGCAAGCCTGTAAAGCCTTTGATCATAAGTGAGTGGCAACTTTTAGATTATTCGCTCTAATTTCGAGGTAGATCGATTCGATCCAGATGAAGTCGTTTTTCGGAAGCTTTATTCTTCCTTTTTGTAAAATCGTTCGAGCTTTACTATAATTCTCTAAGCTTTGCTCAAGCTTCGCATATCATATCCAAAGTTCAGGAATCGGTTTACACTTCTTAACAGAGTCTTCATATATTTCTCTTGCTTTATCGTAGTTGCCTTCATCTGTTTCGAGAGTTGCGTAAATAAGGTAAGGCTTATAGAATGTTGGGTACTTTTCTATTGCAGTTTTGATGATCAGCTTTGCTTGGTCTGGATTTCCAACCTCCCTTTCGATTTGTGCGCTCTGCATCCAGATCCTATTTGAGTCTCACTTTTGTCGTCCTTTGATAAGCAATTGCCTGGACTCATCATACATTCGTTTTTCTCGGTAAAGCTTGACTAGTGCAAGATAAAGCTCTTCTTCACTGTCGAGGTTATGCAGCCCATTTTGCAGAATTTTTATAGCTTCGTCGATTTTATTTTCTTGCTTCCACAAATGCTTCGCGTACATTAGGTAAAATAACTCAGTATCGTCACATGCGTCTAAAGCGAGTTTGAGTATTGCTCCGAGAGTCGAGATGCTTCCGTGGTTCTTCTCGAGTTCGATTGCTTTCAGCCATACAGAGTGGTCCTTCGGAATAACCTTTCAAGCACATTCAAGCATTGCTCGAGATCATTCAATTGCTCCTTTGTCAAGAAAATTCTCAGCTGTTTCGGTCCAAATTCTTTTGCACTCGTCGGCATCTTCGAGATCGTCGATGCCGATGTTTTTTGTCTCATGGATAATGGCTTTTGCAGTTACGACGCTCGCTGACATTTCAGCATCGTAGGCTTCTTTAAGCCATTGTTCACGAGTAATTTTTACATTTTTCTCAAGGTTTTTGATACCTTTTCTAAGCAGTTTTGGAACCATTTCAAAATTACCTTCAGCTTCTTCTAACTTCGCAGCGTGAACCCAAATTGTATGATCTGTCGGAATTTTCTTACACGCATTATTCAATACCTTTCGTGCATTTTGGTAATTTTCAAGTTTAGCAAGTGCAATCCAAATGCTTGTGTTATATGGAACTCATTCTATAGCTTTGTACAGAAGACTTTTGGCTTCTTCAGGCTCTTCGAGCTCGATTGCTGCTCTCCAGAGCTCAACGTCGTTTGAAATATACTCAAGGGCTTTTCGTAGCGTCTTTATCTTCATTTTCAAGTCTTTTTCTAAGTTGGCCATCGCCATCCAGAGCTTTTTAGATTTCGGCATGTTTGCAATAGCCTTAACTAAAATAATACGTGACTCAGATGGAGGACAGAGTCTTGCTGCTTCGACCCAGACATCTTCGTTAAGCGGAAACTTATCACAAGCCTGCGCAATAATTTGTCTTGCGGAATCAACTTTACCGTCAAGCTCTTCAATTCTAGCTGAAGAAATCCAGCCATAAGGCGAATCGGGGTTGTTCTTCCTGACGCTTTTCATTAAAAGTTTAGCTTTATTTAATATCGTTAATTTCAGATGCAGAGTTGAGCTTAATCGCATTTAAATCAGTTAAGTATCCAGATTTATTGACGACACTGGTTCCCATAACGCTATTCGACATTTTGTCGAGCTTCAGACCGAGGTTCAGCACTCTTGCCTCTCCTAATTCACTCAGATTCGTCATTGGCGTTTGAGCAATGCTATTTGCCATATTTGACGAATCAGCAGACTCTGGATCAAGGAAATTAATACTCTCGCCGTCGAGTCGAGCTCCATCAATAAGGTTATCAGGTGTTGCAGTATATCTTTGTGCTTTGACTCTCTTACCGCCTAAATACGGATTGTCTGGGATGCTTTCCCACTCTTCCTTCGAGACATTTGCGAGTTGTCGCTTAAGATCAGCGAATTGTTCTTGGTATTTCGGTGCGGCATTCTCAACCTCTTCAAGTTGTTCTGTCATTATTTTCCTCCTCTTTTCACTTCTCCTGCCGTCTAGGTACTTATCGACTGTTTCGAGGATGTCATCAGCTTCTCGATCTTCATTGTCATATGCAGTATTCGCAAAAAGCGCTCCTTCATAGCCTGACCAATTATTGTAGTTGGAATCTGAGAAATCTTGCTGTGGGGTTGGAGCTTCAGCAGGAGCTGGCGCTCCTGGCATCCGCTCGTACCCAAGAAGAGATTCCTCTGGGTTGCCAACTGCAAGTCTTGCAGGACCGATATCCGAGCGAGTTGTGAATCCTGTGGCTCCTCTCCTAAATTACACTCCCTTATTTTTGCTGATGTTAAAATAAAT
Source organism: Euplotes cf. woodruffi 2 WChen-2021 (assembly GCA_021441665.1). Lineage (NCBI taxonomy): Eukaryota > Ciliophora > Spirotrichea > Euplotida > Euplotidae > Euplotes > Euplotes cf. woodruffi 2 WChen-2021. Next base: position 9,200 of record JAGYYN010045509.1, on the reverse strand, counting down.
TTTATTTGCTTTTTAACATTAAAATCAAAATTAACTGAAAATTAAAACTTACAGCCCAACAAGCAAAAAGGGCAGTTTTAACTGGCTCCTCTACCAAGTCCAGCGATATATCCTGGTGGTGGTTTTCCAAAATTTGGCCTTTTCATTTTAAATTTGATATTAATCAATTATTTATGTTGAATTTATGAGGATTGCACACTCGTGGTGATGTTGCAATATTTAGGCCTTTGTAATTATATCTAAATACAGATAAAAAGGTAAAATTAAATATCGGAATTTATTTGAACTATTAAGTTTATACTGTTGTGTCTAATTCTCTCTTTAATGTATTGAATTCGACTCTTCAATAGAGATTATATTAAGTTTATGTTCAGTCTTTACAACATCTGCCTTTGATTTATCTATCAATCGAGATGGCTTCCTTTGTGATGGACACAGTCTTCGTATGAAGTACCTTTTCGTTTGGATGTGCTTTCTTGCTAATCTTCGATACTGAAAGGTACTTATTTGGCTTTTCTTTATACGAATTCCTGATGTTCACTATGCTATGGTTGTTTCGAAGGATACTTGTCGATGCTGATCCGTTTAGCGTTGAACTTTTAAGCTTTACAATACTGCTTTCTAAATTATGAGTACCTGACGTCGCCATTAAATTGACTATTCCTGAAGTGTTTCTATTTCTGATTGAACCCATGTTGTTTATACTACTCGAAGTCCGTGACTCACAATTACGATTAATAACTTTTGTGCAAGATAACATATTAGCTATTTCGCTCTTTTTGTCCGTTCCTATTCAAGATGCGTATTTGTCGAGCTGATTTTCAAAAATTTGTGAATCACACTGAGGTGATTCACATTTTCCGGACCTCGTGTTGAGTTTTGCATTCGCTCTTGAAGTTCTATTAAAAAGTTATTACAAATATTTGCAGAATAAAAATTTAAAATAACTTACTGATGAATGTCTTTATGTTTCTCAACAGATGAGCCTTTTAAGAAAGTTTTCTGTACGCTTTTCTTACACTTTTTAATTGTTGAATATCAAGCCCTTCCATCATTATTTTGATGCGAGATATTTTTGACTCCCATATCTGCTTGCAGCGTTGTCGGTATTGCAACTGGTCCTCTGACTGTTGAGTTCGACCCGTCAGCAGGTGAGGACACTCGTGATTTTATTTTCCTATCTTTTTCTGTAGGTTTATTAATATTCTGAGATTTGGACCGATAGAATGCGGTAATATCTCGTTGATCGTCTCAATTGGCATCATTCAAATTATATTTGTCTGTGTTCGTCCTGTTGACATTCTTCATTCTATTGACATTTAGCATTCTCAGATCCATGTCGTTAATATCAATATCGGCATCTTGATGTTCATTGCTGGCTTCTGGGGTTTCTGACTCGAACTCCTCATCATCGCAGTATTCGTCGTCTTTATGAAGAACAGAGTACTTTTTATTTGCATTTAGCTTTCTATTACGATTAAGCAGCCGAGGCGTACCCTTCTTGTATTTTACTGAAGATTGCTCGTTGATTGAAGCAAGCATTTTCTTTATTTTGGTCATCATAAGTTCTGTGGTGTCCAGACATGTCTTTGCTCTGCCGTATACTTCGAAAAGAAGCCTTACCTATAGCCTTTGTTTACATTTGGGTCTTTAAGGATTATTTATGATGAATTTGATAAAAAGCAGATTATTAACACTTGCATACCATTATCAATTTTCGTATCTTTCGATTTGCTTTGCTCTATGAAATGAATATTATTAGTTTACCATTTTCATTGCGGATCGTGCTGTTTTTATGAGATCACTTTCTTTCAGAATCTTTACCCTTCTTCTTTTTCTTGCACTTCGTCACAGAATCGCTTCTTACATCAGTCGATTTTGAGTTACTTGCATTATTGGCTCGGTTTTGTGTCAGATTGCCGATGTTTTGATTTCAGTGTTCTTCGATTGAACTCGCGGTATGCTCGGTTCTTTTGCTCCTGAGAAAGTCTTTGTATAGCTTTTCGTAGTCTTTCATATTAGTCGCATTTCCTCCTTTTGGCTTGATCTGACTAGAGCTGTACAGGCTTGAATACATTCGAGACACTGGCTTTTTAGGCAGAGTCGACTGAGAGATCGTACTATTTGTTATTTTTGAGTCAAGATTATTTGGATACTCTAAAGGACTGATTACCACATTAAATCGTACCGTTTTTATCTTTTCTCTCGTTGCTTTTTGAATAAATCCTCGGCTCTTCTGGCAGCTTGCCGGGTAATTTAGTAAGCATTCTTCTTTCTTGTTTCTGGTGTAGCTCCAGCCTCTCCATTTTCTCTTGTACAAGTTCGAGCTTATGCGAGACATCCCTGAGCATCAAGTCCTTTGATGCTAATGCATCGTTAAGTAGTTCGACCTTTTTCTCAAGATTTTTGATTTCTTTTTCGCGAATTGTGAGGATCTCATCCATTCGAGTCATTTCTCGCTTATATCGCTCTTTTTGAGAGTCCTAGAGGATTTATAGCAATGTAAAGATAAAATAACAAGATAAAGTTGTTAGTGTAAGCATACTCTTTCAGCCTGGTATTTTTCAAGTTGCTTTTCGTCTTCCTCCATTTTCTCCTGAATGCTTTCAATATGTAACTTCAGCTGCTGTTCTATTCTAATGTGTTGTCTTACGTCAGCTTCAAGCTTTTGAAGCATTTTTATTCATAGTCGTTGTTTTCAGGTTCGCTGCAGATCTGAGTGTCAATGCCAGTCCTTGCAGACTGTTCATTGCTGCCTTTCGCATTGTCTTTGCCTGTTTCCTTTTGCGTGTTAAACTCGTCGTTCTTCATATTGGCAAGTATTTCGAAAGAGTTTCGAATGTACTCGAGGATCACGAAGGAGTCGACGTCTCTCAAATGCTCTTTCTCATCTTTAATCAGGCTGTCGTCGACTTCATCTTCTTCACGACGGATTTTAATCGCGAGGTACAGGTCGATCAGGGCTTCTTCGAGAGACGGAGCCTCGATTACTTCTGAGTCGGTGAAGTCTCCTGCGTCGTTGACCATTAGCATCCGTGATATTCTTGCTTTTTCATTTAGCTTTTGCGGCGAAGGCGGTTGGACTGACTCGTCTTCGGATGTATCAATGCTCATTACTAGATTTGCACTTAGATAAGGTGATGAAGAGGAAAATAACATATTTTTAGATACTTAAATTAGCTTCACAGGGCAGAGAGTTTTGAGTTATATACCTTAAAACCGGAATATATCTGATAAACAGCAAAATTTTAAAATAACCGCAAAAGTAAAGTTAACTCTATCAAAGCGATATTTTTAGAAATTTAATTAAAAATATTATTTTTAGCAATATACGATGATATTTTAAACTAAAAAAAGCTCAAGTTAAGATTTTATAGTAATAATATAATAAGCACGACTTACAGTTCATCATATTTGATTATTGAAAAATTATATTATTGAGAATTTAAATTGCAACGCAAAATAAAATTACAGTTAATGCAAATTCCACCATCATATCGAGTATTTTGAACACTACATATAAAATTTTTAATTAATTTGAAAATATTTCTTCATCTAAATATGAATTCACCAAAAGTAGAGAGTAATTATTGATCTAACTCGTCCCTAGCGCCTGCGGATTCTCAGCTATCATGTAGTTCAGTTGTGCAAGCTCAAAACTACAAAAACTTGGTGTCAGTGATCGAATCACTGCAAAACGAGCTTAAAAAGTAACTTGACCACCGGTGATTAAATATTTAAATCTAGATCAAATGCGCTAGTTCTTGAGCTTTCAAACTCCCTCGAAAATGTATTACAGCGGGAGTCGCAGATGAAGATCTCGTAAGCTGTGCGTAGCATCCATTTAGGCTGACAGCAGAGCTGCAAGCGGCTCGTCAAAAGCTTATGATCTACGAGACTTGAGAGAACATCGACCTGAAGTATTTTCAATCTAACCCCCTTCACAGCATGCCCGTTCAAGAGCAAAAACAGCCGCTGAAAGAACTCGAACTCAAAGATATCAAAAAGAAGTGAAAAGAGTTTAAGCTGCAGCTCAAACAAAAATTTAAAGCGGAAATGGCAGTGATTTTAAAACAGTAATCCTCTTAGATAATATTTTAGGCTCAAAGGTACCTCTTTTGGTAATTATTCAGAATTCAAAAGCGCATTGATTTTTGAAACTAACGCTGCGCTCCACAGAATGCATGTAGCAGCGAACCACATACGGGCCGGTAGGCTGTTGAGCTTAGAATTTAGAAAACGCAGAACTTAAATAGACTCGTTCAGCTGGACAAGTGCAGATTTAGCCATCGCAATAATTACTCGAAGTAAATTAGTATTGAGATTTAAAACGGAGATAATTTTGAGAATATAGGATCAGCAGAAATCAGTCAACGCTTAGTAAATCACTTGAATATGGAACCGGATCTATTTTTGATGTGTAAGTGCATTTGAATTACTGCTACTTGAATGAGTTAATTTATTCAATTAAAACTTACTTTATATTTGGATTTAATACTAAGGTGATTATGGGAGTTTAATAAATATAAGGAATAAGCAAAAAATTTTGACTTTTTAAAAATCATATAAAGATGTTGATTTTTATTGCAATATTTCTTTTAATTTAAATTTAGTTAGAAATAATATTGATATTCTTGATATAATAAAATATTGAGTTTTGACAAAGTATTTTAATCAATATTTACTCATATATTTTTTATTCTGTATTTTACCTGACTAAAACAAAAAATAATTGAATACTGAAAATTGAAATTTTATAAAAGATTAAATTAATCATTACTTCCAAAATGAACCGACTGCAACTTATATGAGTTCGCTTTGTACAATAGAGGACCTGGAGATTTAGGAGATATATTCACTGAGTTTTTGCATCCAAATCGTTTAGGAAGTCTTTTATTTACCACTCTTGTTGTATCCTTCACGCTTATCTCTATAAAGTAAAATGATTCAGCAAAAGTGACTGTAAACCATTAGCAAATAGGACATACTGCCGATATCATTTGGAGTTGGGGTTTCATTCGTGATATAATTCGCATTTATTGCGTTCTTTATTGGTACATTCAGCTTTGAAGCAACTGTTGCTACTTTAGCTTATAAATAACCCTTTACCTTTACTTAAGACTGCGGACTGTTTCTTATGATAAAAGTTCATGTGCTTGTCGACCTCGTCAATCTCAGTCTAAATAATTACCTTCGTAAGCTTACATTGCTTTTGTTGTTTCCATAAATACAGAAATTTTGAAAATTTTCAATCCGTTCTTGGCTCTTGATTGCTTCAATGTCTTTTTGCGAAAGAAATACTTCCCTATCATTTTTGATAATTTTGCCTTCTAATAAAATATTATCAATTTTTTACTTTGCTTCGGCATCAAAGCTGCGTTTTGATTTGTATTCGTCTTCGATGCAGTTTCAACGCTTTTGAATCCGACACCGTTTCGTGTCACTGATATAGCAGGAATCGTGCAGTTTTTGGTGTCGATTTCGTCTAAAAACGATCAGCGATTAGAGAATTACATATTCTATTTGCTCTTTTCATCGTGCTGCTTTTGTTAATATTGACTCCGTGGATTTTGACAGGAGACATATGCGCTTTGCAATGTGCGTAAGACAGCACTCGATCTTGATCGTGGACTTCGATCGTCTTTGGACTCTTATTTTGGTTCAGGTACCTATAGTTTATCTCAGCATTCGAGATGAAGTCGCCTTTCATTTGTTGGATACTTTCCGAAATATTTGTACTGCGTTTGTCACTCAAATCCTTAAGCTCTATTTTACTGCTAATCTTAATAGAATGAGTTCCGAACTTTGACTGGTTGCTCCGCAGTCAAGTTGATTTTGAATTTGTATCATTGTAGTTTATATCATTATTTGACTTAGGCTTTACAATATCGTTAATACACTCATCGTGATCAAAACAGTCATCAAAGTATATCGGGGATATCTGGTGCTTGCTTAGTGTACTCCTGCTTTCTTTCGACTCAACATTCGGATATCGCTTATCTATCTGCGGCAGTCTTTTAGCTGTGCTTTGGTTATTACTCTGAACTGAGCTCAGATTGATTATCTGCTCGTAACTTGGAGAACAGACTAAAGTCGCTTGATTTTCTTCTAATTCGTGGATTAGAAATGTACTTCGAAGTGTTTTTCTTATGTCTTCGTTATTATTTTCCGAGCTTCTGACTTTAGATAACGCCATTGCCTTTAAATGGTCTTTTTGGATCTCTCGTAGCTGTTTTCTGTACATAATATTTTGAGCGAAGGTTGTGCGTTTGACTTCAGGCTTATTCACTCTATCGGTATCATTTCTAGCACCCTCGTCTTTTTCTATAAAATATAGTTTGTAAAAAGTTACCAGCAGTGTGGATGATTTTGTCTTTAACCACTTCAAATTCATATTTCGGTTGTGAATAGCTATTATTTGCGATTTTCCTCTTTCTTCGCTGCGTTCTGATTTATTTTATTAGCCGCTGCAGCACCGCCAGGAGCTTTTAATGCCTGCAGGAACTTATCGTAACATTTTTGCTTGGCTTCAATATCGTGAGGATAAGAGCGCTTGTAATTGCCGATGTGCTTATCTTCATACCTACGTCTTTTCTGTCTTAGTATCATCATTTCTTGCTGGTGCTTTCGCATTTTTTCTTTAAATGAAACGCGTTGCATCATCCTGTTTTGGATTTCTTCTTTGAGCTTGTTTTTCTTTCGCATTTTGTCCGAGTGAGAGACTCCGATCAGTCTAAAGTTAATTTACTAATAGTTCGTAAATTACTTACTTAAAAGAGTCAAGCAGCATGTTGTATTTTAACTCGCGATCTACTGCAGAGTCTTCGTTAAAGCTTGGAGCGAGGTTTACTTCGAGCAGCCACGGCTTTGCATTTTTATCAATAAAAATATCAAACCCTAGGATTTCAAATCACATTGAGGATTCAAAATCACTTGGCTGACACGTTCTATAATTGTGTACTAATTCCGGTTGGATGGAGATAATAGTTTTGACAATAATATCTTCAATCTGAGATTCAAGTTTTTCAACATCGACTCCTTCATTTTTCATTCGGTTGAATACAACTGACTGCATTCTTTTATGTCCTGAGTCCGACTTAGCGTCATCTCAAATTTTAAAGTTTTCGTTAAATTTGTTAATCGCGTAGTTAGTCAAATGCATGAAAGCATTTTGGTAATTGGATCCATTATTAGCCTCGTATTTTTCAGTTGCAAATCTCGCCATTCCTTCTTTGTAAATGAATATTTTAAGCGGGTCTCAGCTGAGCACAAGGACATAAATTCGTAAGTCGAATTTAAACCCGTCCACAAGGTACGGAAACCGCATGTATTTCTGTACTACGTGATGTTCATTTAAGCTAATATCATCGAGCTTTTTTGTAATGAAAATGCCTTTGCCCTGCGATGACGCCTCCGGCTTCACAATCATCGAGAAGTTCTTTTTCTTCTCGAAGTAGTTCTTCAGCTCGATCGATTCATTTGGAATAATCCACGTCATTGGTATGAACTTGAAGTCACCGGGGAACAGCCGCTCGCACTTTTTAATGTTTTTTGCAAGGAAGTTCTTCCTTCATATTTGGAACATTACAGGAAAATGGTTGATTTTTTGATAGTTACTTCATCTTTATTAACCTGTCTTGAGGAATCGACAGATCGCTCCACATTATATGTCCCAGTTATCATTGTCGGCAGTTGAAAGCCTCCAGCCCATTTCCTTACCGACTTCTTTGATTAATGAATATCGAGTGTTCGCACAGTAAAATACTAATTTATTACTGGACTTCTGCTTTGCAGGCGACTTCTTTCCTTCATCATCGCCTTTTTGAATCAGCAGCTTTGAATGCTCGCTGATCGAGTTATTTGTGAACTCAGAAGGAATTGGAGTAACCTTGCTGACGCTATTTTTATTCATACAGCTGCTGTTTGCTTTTCAGTGTCCCTTGCGTTTTGCTTTCTTCACAGTTGAACTTTCGATAATATTGTTGATCGATAACTTCGAGATGTTCTGAGAGTCCGGATTCAGCTTTGTGTCCTCAACGTAGACTCTGGAATCATCGCAGTTGTTATCAAATGAATCATTAGAGAAATAATCGGTATATCTGTCTGAAAGAACGTCGTCTTTAAAAATTATATTATACCTCTGGGACTCTTTGTCCTGGTCTTTATCTATTTAATATTAACAAATCTGATTATTGCGTATTTATCATTCGATACTAATAACTATATTTCTATAGTTGAATCAACTCTCACCTTTTGGTCTCTTTTTACTAGAACTCTTGGCACCGGCTTTCGGAGAATTCCAAAATGACTCAATTTTATGTTTGGAGTTAATTATAGCTTTACTCGATTTATTTATTTGACATATTAGTTTTCGATGACTTATTCGGAGTCTCAGCTGTAAGTCAATATATTATTTAGTTAATCAATTACATTTAATTTTTAACCAATTTAAAATTGACTGCTGAAAAATATATCAGCATCGATTACAAAACAAGAGGATTAAAGTAAAAAGCAGATTGTCAATACAGCATGAAATTAGTGATTGTTTGGGTACCTTGATTATCAGCGGTGTTTTTGATAATCTTGACTTTGATCTTTTTACTTTTGATTTTATGTATGATGCCTGCATCAGTGCGGTGGGTCTTGCCGCCTTCCCTGTGTTCTTCAACCTTCGGCTCTTCTCTATAGACTTAGCTTATTGCGATTCTAGTGATAGCGTAAATATGAATTTTAGTATTGATGCCTAACCGTGGTTATATTGGTTATTTACTAAGAAAAAGCAGAGGAATTGGAGGCTAAGGTAATTGAATACAAAGTGTAAGCTTACGCGAATGTTAGCAGGTGAGCAGTGGTCGGGGTGAAGTTACCATCGGGTTCTGCTTGCGATTTAGGTGGTTGTGGGGTTTTGGAACTTTCAGATTGGATTTCGCGAAGTGCTGGATTGGTTCCTACAGATGATGCCTTGGAGTTATCCTCTGGCTAAAAGGATTAGTAATATGGAAGGTGTGAAGAGTTGAGGAAGGAAGATGAGTAAGTGAAGGTTCAAGGGAACTGAGCGAAAGTTCAGGAGGTTATGAATTGTATTCTTGCAAAAATTGCTTTTGTAATATTGAAAATACTTACATATGGCAACATATTTGATAATTTTTATTGTTCTAAATTTATTACAACCGAATAATAATTATATGGGGTTTTGGGGT
>JAGYYN010045443.1:0-12837 GCA_021441665.1 Euplotes cf. woodruffi 2 WChen-2021 | reverse complement strand
CGGTCGATTTCAGTTGACTCAGGCACTGGTGTACTGTGGATATCATACTCGTTCATCTGGATACTCTCCAAGTATGGAGTTGCTCCATGCATCGGTCTTTCGTATCAAAAGCCGTCTACGTTGGTGTAAGTAATCGGCAGGACAGGGCTCTGATATTGTAAACTCGCGTAGTTTTGAATTTGGTAATCGGCGAAGTTTTGATCGAGCATCGTATACTGCTGGAGTTGTGAATTATATCATCCAAGTCTCACAGCTTCTGAACTAAATACATCTCATCTGTTGTCATAGTCATTAGTGGATACAATCTTGGTGTGCATGTTAAGAGGAATCGGGAGGATGACTCTATTATTTGGATACAAATATTGATAATGATAGTTCATAATAATTATTATTAATTTTTCAATGATCTTGGCCTATAAGTTTCGATCTGATTAGACCAGTATGCAGCATACTGCCTCTACTCATTTGTACCACAAATTTGACTGAAGTCAATCGAGTCCAGCTGTAAAATCTGGCCTGAATGCAGTCCCGATGGCAAATAAAGCCGAGTATGGGTATAAATCTGTGCCGTTTTGGAATATAAATCAATTGTTAATTGGTAATTGCAGTTGATAGAGAAATTGTAAATACTGGATTAAAGAAGAATAGATTGGTTTTTAACGAGGTTTAATCGGGTTATAATATGCAAGTGGTGGGTTTATTAAGATTTGATGAGTTAGCACTTTGGGTTGAAGAGTAAGTCTAGGTTGTTGTAATTAGACCGTTAGACGAAATTTAATTCTTTTCTTGATTAGAAGTGTATTTATTTCTATTATAGTTTTAATAATTTGTTTAAAAAAATATTTATTATGTTTTGAAAAACTGATATTTTTTAAGAAAATGAAATACAATAATAGTTTATTTTATTAGCTAAAAAATATTATAAATTTAGTTTAACTTGTTATTTAATTACTTTATATTCACTTTTTTTGTTTTAAAATAAATTAATTAAGTAGAATTTTCAATCTTTATTGAAATATAACATTTAAATAGAGAGTAATAAAAAATACCGGAAAATTAGAATTTAAATTTAAATCTCTATTTATAATATAAATCCTCTATTCAGTAAAATATTTCTAAATAACTAATTAACAATTCTTTCAAGATCATAAAAAGTAAATCAATCGAAAAATACTAATATTATAGTCTCATTCCTCATAATATCTAAAAATAAAAAATAAAGATAAAATGCAAACAAAATATACCAAAAAACTTCAATTGCTATCATCAAAAGCACAAAAACCTTCAGCCTAAAAAACACAAAACCCTATTAAACCTCTATCTATCAACCCAATATACTCTAATAACTCTGACCCAATTAGCAGTCAACATAACCAAAACCGATTTTAAAATCGCGAATAAATTGCTCCTCCAATCCCAAACAATGAGTCTCTGAATGCCGGTGCCTTTGGAACTGTCTGGTTGCTCTAAACCGTAAGCGTATAAATAATGCTCTAAACGTATATAAACTATGATATAAATAAGTACATGGATGAGGCTAGTATGAAGGATATGGAAGATTAGAGTATTGATTACGGATTTAAAGGTCATTCCTGGTGGATACCTGTAAATAAAGCCAGGGTTTATTTGCTTATGGTTGGCTATACAGTTATTGCCGTTTGGTCTTTCAAATACACTTTTAACTTGATTTTAATGCGGATTTATTAAAGGTATATTGGTTTTATTGGGTTCGATTAAATGGATATGAGAAGGCTTATGTTTTGGGGGTAGCCTTTGAGGGAGTAAAATTAAGTTTAAGATATTGATGTGATGGAAAAATAATTAATAATTATAGTAGGGATTATCTTTGCTTTCTGTGAATAAAAATTATATTGGAGGTTTATATGCTATTTTTTTAAGTTTGTGAGGTTACTTGATGAACTTTTAAGATCTAAATACTTGAACAAGTAAAATACTAAAAGTCTCGTTAGAAAAAGTACTGCACAAATGTTTTTAAACAGACTGCTTTGAGTTATGAAATAAAATGTTGGGTGATTTCTCGAATAGGAAGCATTATTTGTTTTAATATTAGTTACTTAATACTTTATAATATCAATTATTTCAAAATAATATTCAAGCTTTAAGTTCAATAATAAATTACTTAACAAAATAATTTACTTTATTATAATAAATAAGAAAATTAATATGAATTTTAACATTAAATAAAAATTCTACTGATACTTAATTTGAATATAAGTAAAAAAATTAACTCAGGATTTTCTTGTTAACTAAAAATACTGATTAAACAAATAGATCAAGCTAAATATCAAGCCTCAATATATTATATATTAAGTTTATCATATTATACTTGTCAATTACTATGTCAAAAACAATCTATTTTATTATTGTTGAAGATTCTTAAGTCTCGCCATTAGGTCATCATCTTCTTTTACCTTCTCGCCTCCAGCTAAGTTCTTCTGTGAAGCGGTTGCAAGTCCGCTGCCCATATCAATAGCTTGAGAATCCTGCAATTGCTTCATATATGATTCAACAGAGCTCTGGTCAACCGTGCTTGAGTAAACTCCATCAAGAGCAGTGTTCATCGAATCTGTTTTGACATCAAGCTCTTCAAAGACTTGATCGAAGTCATTTATAGCCTTACTAATTCCGATTTTCTCCATTTGTTTGAGGCCCTTTTGGATTATCGGCACGCTCTTTTTAATCGATTCTGAGATATTCTTAGTTCTTTCAGCAGTTTCGAGCTTCTGTGCAACAGCACCCATTCTTGCAGCCATTCTTCTTCAATTTAAAGCTTCACCCTTCATTCTGATAATGCCTTCAGCAGTGATCTTAGCAGCCTCATGGTTACCTGAGTTCATTAAATGAATAACTTTGGCTTCTTCTTTCTTCATCCCCGACTCGATCTTGACGGCCTGTTTATCAAGAGACTTTGAGGTATGTTTCATCTCAAATGTCAAATCATACAAATCTTCTTTGCTGCCCTTTGCACCCATTTTTATTTTAATATTGGTCGATCAAGAAAAGCATTTGCTATACCCTAATAAATCCAGCCTCACTCGTGCCAATTTCCGCGATTCGCTATATAAAAAACTGTGATTTTTTAATATGTATTTTATTAGTGCTTTTAGCTGATTTTGGATATCAAATCGGTGATTTATAGAGAATATTGGGCAGGGGTATTTAGGGACTAAAATTGGATAAATTGAAGGATTTATAGGATGGATATTCATGGGATTAGGGAAAGGATTTGAGACGAGATTGAACAGCTCAAGGCTGCATGTCGCGAGTTTGAAAGTAATATCGAGGAGTTGAGGATACAGAAGAGGATTTATATTACTAATTGTATGTCAAAGGATAAGGTCGCGAAGAACAAGTTGCCGGTTTATGGACAGATGTTTGAGGGGTCTTCAGATGTTTCTCAGAGCTATCAGAAGTTTGTTGAACTTGAACAGACTTCATCGTTTTTATACGGAGAAGAACTTGATGGATTGACGTATTTTCATAATTCTTCAGAACAAGATTCAGAAAAATAATTTTTATTTTAATGTAAAATTAAAGCTGCATCGTCAATTTGTTTATGGAATATATTCTGCTGAAGTAATTATTCCTGATATGAATGTTAATCTAAAAGGAATTTGTATCAATATAAACAGTAAACATGCACTTCTTGTAACTGAATCAAATGAAAATCCAGAGCTTAGTTCATTTGAAATCATCAGTATTTTCGACAGTGAAATCAAGACTCAAAAATGCAACAAAGAAAATTCAAAATAAAGTAGCATTTGAGATTGCAAAGCAATACTTAGATAAAATAAACATTTATCTATTGAAGCAGCAGGAAAACAACATTCACGACCACACGATGACTCGAGTCACTTTTAGCAATCCAAAGCCACACCAAAATAGCGTAAAAGACTCCCAAGGGATCCAAATTGAATACGACCATGAGTCTAAAAGAGTAATAGAAATCAGTAATGATTTTATGATTTTTGTGATTATGATTCGACCATCAACAAACAAAGAAAGCTTCCTATCAATAAATCTTGATTTTACTGACACCAATCGACTAGTTCACGGTCAAGAAGTTACAGATGAATGATTCATTAGCATTATTTTAAAAGACCTCAGCATTTGATCGGCTCAGGCTTACGAAGAGACAGTCGAAGGAATCATTTCGATATCTTTTGGGACTTACGAAGAGCTAGGCTCGCAATTGAGTTCTGGACCAGACTGTACCAAATTTATACAGATGTTCAGTAAAACAGTTCGCGATATCTACGGGGACACGATCCAAGGCAAGATTTTCAAAAACAACATCGATTATTTAGTCGAATACGAATAGCTGCATATTTCAGTTGTCATTCTTCAATCATCTCACTGCTTTCTCTAAAATTTTGGGTTTATCTTGACTCACTGAGGGTAATGTCAGCTTAAAAGAGAACTGAAATAAAATAGGTATAAAATAAAATTATTTTATTTTTTTATATTTAAATTTAAATATGAAAGAAAGCAGGAACACAGCAAATCTATCAGTTGAAGATCTCGAAAAGTACAGAAAAGCATTGTTTTTAGATTTCAACTCCCACCAGTACATGTACTGATCTCAAATTGAAGTCGTAAACCAGTTTATGAATAACAAGAACATCTGATATCCGCTAAGAAAGGAGCTTAAACTCGAGACGAGAAGTTGTATGCAGAAGTACCAGACTAATTTAATCAGGAAACTGCTCCTTGCTGACAAAGCAATTACTGTCAAACCGAAAAAGAAAGTTAATGACTCTGATGAAGACTCCGATGACGAATCTATTCAGTCGTTCGTAACAAAGATAAACCAACAGGTAGGAGCAGGAGCCAATAGAAGAAACAAGATTGACCTTGACTATCCTGATCCTGAGCTCAAGAAGCCAGAATTTGATTTGCTTGATGGTGATATTGTGATAACAACAAAGAACTATCAACTTGTATTAAGCACGCTGAGATGACTAAAGAGCGGCTTACCTCCAACCGAACTTCTTGAGTTTCTTCTTAAGATCGTTAGAAACTTCGAGACTATCCAGTTTAAAACGACAAGTGCTTCACAACAGGAAAAACTAATGCATTTATTTTACTTCAAAATACTGAAATACTGTGGATATGCACTAAAACTTGCTCTTGGTAGCGATGAAACTGATGACAGAAGAGATGAGCCGGCTGATGTTTCATTCTCTGACTTTGAGTTTATTAATATTCTTAAATCAGAGCTAGAGAAATTTATCTCTTCATCTATCTCAAGACACATCGACAGCGTCTTAAATAACCCCAAGAACTATTGAGGCAGCGTCGGTGTAATTGCAGGGCTGAGCTATGTGCTGAAGTACCTCAGCAGCAGCTTAGTCAGCGAAGTCACAAAAGCTATAGTCTCAAGTGGTTACTTAGAATCAGGAAACTTTTCTGAAGTCCTTCCTCTGTGTATCTGAATCATCGAGAACTTCGATGATAAATTTACTTCAAACCAAAAGGAAGACATGATAATCCAGGCAGCAAGGACTTCCAAAGAATCAAAAAAGAAATCAAAAAGGATGTACTTGGCACTTCAGCTCTGACTTTCAAAAGATAAAAATAATGAGCATAAGAGCACTGAGGTTGTACAGAAATTCGAACTCAAAGCGTTCTTAAAGAACAAAGTACTCGCTAAACTGTTCATCCGATCATTTGTGAAAACGTACTATTTCAATAAAAATGGAGTCGACGTCGTCTGTGGAAGAGAGAACCTCGAACATCTGATCCGAGTGCTGAAGAAAAACCAAATTAAGAAGAAAAGCGGAGAAATCATGAATTACATATTCTATGAAATTCTTTGATATGACATACTAAAGCAAAGCTCAGATTCCTTTGAAAATATGAACTTATATTCGCTTGTTTATGAAGTCTTTCAAACCGACCAGCTAAAACTAGCCGAACTAGGAGCGGAATCAACAAGGAACCAGAGTTACCTAAGACAAGTCAATTTTTATTTAAGGATATATGAAAAATGCATTTCTCACCTATCTCTAACCTCGCCGTCTTCAGTGGCTTCATCATTGAACTTGATTTTCAGGCAATTAGAAAATGATGATGACGAGTCTTTATTTAGTTTAAATGCAAACTCAAACACAGACAAAGTTCCTAGCTTCGTTGAGCACCAAGTTGTTGACCGGTTGTATCACTGTGCAATGTTATCACTGTCTCACGAGATAACGACAACAATATTCCATGAACTCGAACAAATCGCAAAGCATTTAATTGATAAAAGATGAAGCTTAGAAATAATCAGTAATTCGATAATAAGACACCAGAGGCTAATAGAAGGCTCAGAATTGAGATATGAAATCTGCCTCAATTTACTCAATCTCCTGTCCAATATTTTAGCCTATGAGGTGAAGAATAACTACTCTGATTACAGAGAGGGTAGAGAGCTAGAAAGGCTCGCTGAAGTATCAAAGCTGATAAAGTGAATGATTATTCCAATCGTTGAATCTTGTAATAAGATTATCAACAATGGAGATCAACAATCATCAGAAATTAAATCCTCCTCTGCAGATTTAGCTCAATTTAATAGTAGTCTAACTAAAGTCATGAGAGATATTTGGGGATACTTAATGATATATCGAGGGCTTTCAGATACCCCTATTGATTTTACAACTTTGCTGAATCCTTTCGAATTATACTCTGTCGAACTGATGTCGCTGGCTTACTTTATTACTCCACCACTAATAATAGATTCTTCAGAAGAGCAAACAAATTCACTTCTTGATCCAGAATTTCCTCCAGAAATAGTTGGATGCTTAAAAGACATTCTTCTGAAGTATTTATCAAAAGAATATTCAAAGCACAGCAAGGCCTTCCACAGCTTATCTGAAGATCTCGTTGTTTTAATCGGACAAATAGACTTTGTTCTTGGGCTGCAGCTAGTTTACATCAAAAACATCGCAGCTTACCAAACAACAGAGACAATCCCACTGCCGCATTTAGTTGAGGACATATTTTATTACCTTTCGCATCCAGATATAATCCCACAAAAATAATGTCTGCGATATTTTGATCACTCTATCAGGATTTTACTTAAAGGAATATCTCGATATAATATTAGACAAAGATCTTTGCTCGTCGTTTATTCGAGATACAGTCGCGCATACGTTTTCTTGCTTCATTTTAAACGTCTGTGACAACTGTGACCACGTCAACAGAATGATCAACCGATATCCTTACCTGCTGTTGTGGAAGCCGTGCTTGATGAGCTTTGTCACCGTAATCGATAAACTTGCTCACTCGATGTACCTCGAATTCGGTAAAATACCGGAAATACAGCTTTCGATCAGGTCAAGGATCTGCCCGAATTCGAATAACCCAGCGTTTGAAGATTTGGTCACAAGGCTGAAAAGCTTATGATACACAGCAATGGTGTGAGATTTCCACAGTTTTGAAACTTTGGTATCGACAATATCTTTAGAAAACTCAAACGAAAAGCTATTTTCAGTCTCTCTTGAATCAAAAATAAATAACTTTACAATAAGTACAATCATGAAATGGATCTCTGAATACTTCCAGGAAGAAGACGAGTACAAAGATAAAACTGAATTCATTCTTGGGGTTGGTAAAAAGATTCCGTCACAGCTTCCTTTCCCGACATTTAATGTTGCTAAGACGGTCAAGAATCCAATTCCTATCTTGGATTTCGAAACATTAAATATCAAGTCTTACATGAAGAAGGAGATTATTGGCAGTAAGTTTTATCAAATTATTCTCCGATTGTTTATTTATAAATGATATGCTGTTTATTTTTTTATTTTTAGCTGAATATTATAAGCCTTCGTATATATTTAAAATCCTTTTACGTAACTTTAGCAAAGTTATTAAAATAACTTAGCGAAATACTGAAAATAAAAAATAGAAATAAAATAATTCACATGAAAAAAACATGATAATTGATTTTATTTATGTATAGTTTACAAAAAAGTGTGCATTCTTCAACATATCAATAATTTAATTCCAGTTTTATTACCAATCAGATCAAATATGTTAGTATTAATTATATAAAGAAGGACTCTACTGATACTTATTCCTCTGTGTGTTTGTCTACTTTGATAAGTCAGAAATAAGTCTTAATACTAAATCCACTATATAATCCCACAGTTTCATTATAGTTTCCTGCATTCTCTTTCCTCTCCTTTATTTAGCGGGTATGAGAAGCATGAACTATTATTTGCCTGTTGCCCCATTTTCTCTCTTTTATTTTCTCCAACCGGCAGACCAACGATGATGTTATTTTGGGGTTGCTCCTGACAGCCCATTCAGTGACTGAAAGTGAATAAGAGGACATGAGATACCTACTTAAGAGGAGCACGTCCCTCTGGCCTACGATATCTCTGTCACCGCGGTATTGTCCGAAGCTCACCAGAGTTGCCGTGACCTGAAAACATGCTTCGAGATGAAGTAAGGCCCAGTCCCATATGCACCGCAAAGCACCTGTCTGTCAGAGTTAGCTCAGCCATTGTTCTCTATCTTGCCTAGATGATATTTAGACCCTGATCTTGCAAAAATTTAAGTTTGACTGACCCGCTGACTGCACTGATATTATGTAAAAGGAGTCTATAATTTCGAAATCTGACTGCTAAATTTACTGAATGTACTTAGAGTAAAATTGGAATAAATTGGTCTGAACTGTTAATTAAAGCTAAAAAGATTACTAACACACAAAATAATACCAAAAAAAATTTTTGCTGGATCGAACCAAACAAATGCATTTGAAAGAAGACTTAATTAGTTAAAAAAGCCAAGGGACATGAGGGTGATAATGCTGAGCATCACCGATTGTTTTTATCAGTCTTTTATGTTATGCATTTTTCTGCAGTGTTGCTCATTTTATCTAAATACATATTTTTTGTTGCTTTTAAAAATTTATTCTTTTTAGAACAAATCAATAGCGAAGGGCTGACTGATAATTTAAGTAACACTGACATATACAAGCTTGTTAGCCAGATCAGCACAAGAGTCAGAGATTCAATCGGAGCTCGTAATGAACCAGAAACGTATTCAAATTTCATGAAACTTCAAAGTTTATATATCACATTGCGAAATAGCGAATCAACTCTGCTTAATACAAATTGTCTGCAGAGAGAATTAGCAAATTTGATTGCAATCATCGCATCGACTGATATCACAGGAGTTCTTCTGTCTGGATTCAACCAATTTGTGAAATATCTGATAGTTAGTAATATGCAATCAGACGCCTCATTATTTAGTAAGCTTTTCTTCGGATCGAATGCTCTGGATAAACTGGCAGAATCAAATAACATTAAAAGTGTTCCTAATGTTCAAAGAGTACACAACGACTTTTTGTATCGACAGGAAAAGCAAAACAGCAAATTGTCATCGATTATTATGGAGTCTACTCATGTACATAATAATTCAGAATTTAACAAACATGCGATTAGATCTCATAACAGCGAGCTTCTTGTGTCCTCAGTCGATATTATCAAGCATGTTGAAGCGCATGAGTACTTCATTAAGCATGAGTACCCTGCGAGCTCGAATGAAGTTTGAAACTATTTCGAGGCTTTCATTCGATACATAAAGACTTGAGATATCTCAAATATCGTTTTTAACAAAAGAATCGATTTGATCTCAATCATCAAAAATATTAGTTCAATCTGCTCGTGTGATGTTTCAAAGCTCATTGGAACAAATACTGGTGAAGACTCCAAGGACTATTCCAACCTGAAATTAATCCAGCTTTACTCAGTTTTAACTGAGTTCGTGTTTGAGGCTTTGTTGCTAATTTCAGAGTTTTACTTGCGAGGAATCAATAATTTGATATATGCGCATTCTAAAACAGAAGGTAACCAAGTGGATGATGTTGACGTAGCTCTAAATTACTGAGTAGCCTCGCTTTCTAAGTTCATAATGCAAATATGGATAAGTACTGAATCAATAAAGTATTATGAGAGGTCGGATCAACTTCAAAAAATGGTCCGACTATTAAAGGCAATCCAGTATTTATACAAAGATGTTAAATTTTTCCCGAGACTCCTTAATACTGAAGGAGAAACTGCAGCTCACCTGCTTGAGAATTCTTCGAAGAGAATTGTTAGGCAACAGCTACTTTTGCCTTATTCTCACCACTTGAACTTTGAAATTGCTGAAAACAGACAAAATATCATATCAGTAAGAGACGGAATTAAGTCAATGAGAAAATTATGAATTTTCAACCAAGGCGATGAGTACTTTAACCAAAAGTATGATTATATGCAAGATGCTATTTTTGTGATGAGATCATGGATCGATCAGCTACTTGCACATAATTACGATGAAAACGGCCCTAAAGAATTTGCTATTTGCCCATTGGCATCAAACAACTCGATGATTTATTATTACCCAAGATGTGCACTATACATATTTACACATAGTCCATCAAAAGGCAGCTCAAGCTATGTTTCAAGCTACAAAGCTTTAGTGAAAGAATGAAAGAAAGCTGTGCTTGCCAATCCCCAAAAATATTTATCATTCAATCACGCTTTGATTATTTACACTGACTTGGAGACAACTGAACAAGAGCCGACATCACGAGAATACCGAAACAACTTGCATTTGTGGAGAAATACTGATCTAATCGTGGGGATGAAGTTCCTAAACCGAGACCACGATTACTACTCAACACTTCATATGAACTCACTCCAATATTTGAACTACACTTCAAGAGACTCGCTGCTGTTTTTATCAAGTGAATTGTTACAAGCATTGCGGACTTACACCGACGATAAAGTTGAAGAGTTCCTTGTCAACATCTCGACCAAATGGCCTTCGTTAACTCATGCTATTATGTGGATGGCAGAAGTCGAAACCAAAGTCACCAACGATAAGAAAGGAAGAAAGGTGCCTCTTGACAGACCAGATACACTGCCTGACACTTGTAAACGAATCAACCAAAAGATTCTGGGCAAAGTACGAAAGCACGAAAAACTGTTCTTTGAAGCTGAATCCAATTTCTTTGAAAGCATAATGTACATTTCAAGCATCCTCAAGCCGAAGATGCCAAAGGATGAAAAGAGGAAAATTATAAAGGAAAACCTAATCCGACTCAATAAAGATATACCTAAAGGAGTGTACCTACCAACGAATCCAAAATGAATCGTCGAAAGTATTGTTGAAACTAGTGGAGCTCCAATGCAAAGTGCTGCGAAATGTCCAATCTTAGTTGCGTTTAGAGTTCGAGAAGAATCTAGTTCAGCTGAGAATGATGCTGATAATAGTCCAGATTCAGGACATAATCATCAATTACTGCAACCTGTGAATCTTAAAGGTAACAAATTTTTAAACGACTCTGGGTCCAGTATTCATAGTAAATTTTCAGAAAACAGTGATTTAGATGATAGAATATTTGCATCACATAAAAATGCAATGAAAGACACGTACAATAAAAGTATTAGTACGCGTAAAACAGTACATGTTCCAGGTGAATTTACCACCCCAAGCAGTATTTTAATGAGTTATCAAAAGAACCGTTCACAGACGCTCTTTGACAATTCAAAAATGAGACTGAGTATGCAGCCTCAAAGCATGTTCACTTCATTGACTAAAGGACAACAAACAAAGCAAACTAAACAGAGTGAAGAAGTAAAGGAAGATACTCAAGTCGTTGCTTGCATCTTCAAGGTCTTTGATGACGTCCGACAGGACATCTTAGCACTTCAGCTTATCAAGTTATTTAAAGACATATTCAAGGTCTATGAGCTTGACATCCACTTGATACCTTACAACGTGCTTTGCAACAGAACAGGTGAAGAACGAGATCTTGGAGGAATCATTGAATGCATACCGAATTGCCACAGTCGAGACGATCTCGGCAAAGACTATGATGTCAACATGTATCAGTACTACATCGAAAGATTCGGATCAGAAGAAAGTGTAAAGTTCCAACGAGCCCTGCAAAACTTCATTCGAAGCCTTGCTGGATACAGTATCTTCTCTTACATCGTCCAGACTAAAGACCGACACAACGGAAATATTATGATTGATGGAGAAGGAAATCTTATCCATATTGACTTCGGATTTATATTCGATTGGTCTCCGGGAGGCGACATGAGATTTGAAAGTGCAGATTTTAAATTCACAAAAGAAATGATTCAGATCTTAGGAGGTAGCAAAAAGACACCTGCTTATCAGCTGTTTGTTAAAAGAACAATTCAAGGATTTCTTGCTGTTAGACACTATGCCCAACAAATCATTGATCTTGTTTACTTCATGTTTCATAGTGGACTTCCTTGCTTCAAGACTAAAAGTATGAGACTTTTGAGAAAAAGATTTTGTCTTGAGCTAACAGAATGAGAAGCAGCAAATGTTATGAGAAAAATTATTGATAATGCGCATAATAAGTGGACAACAAAAGTATATGACCAAGTCCAGTATATTCAAAACAAGATTGCATACTAATCTTACTGTTTCATGTAATTCTTTAGACCCAAATTTTTATTATTTGATAATGATTGTTTTATATACTTTTTTTTAATAATTATATTTAACTTCAATCATCCTTTATTCTTTATTTTTTAGTATGATTTTAAATAATCTTAAACAAAGTGATATATTTATTTGAAAGAATATTAACTTATTTTTTTGTAATCTATCAGTCATAAACTTTCTGAATCATATTATACAAAATTTGTAAATGGTAAAAAAATGAAGTCATTTTAAAAACAAATCTTTAAATAGTATCTAATTCTTTAATAAATATTGATAAAACTTATAATTAAGATAAAAATAGGAATCAATGCAAACTTATTAATAAAAAAAGTATCAATCATTTAAAAAAAAGGTAAAAAA
>JAGYYN010045402.1:0-14622 GCA_021441665.1 Euplotes cf. woodruffi 2 WChen-2021 | reverse complement strand
TTCTAGATTCGAAAATACTTCTGCTTTGCTAAAATATTTTATTAAAATTAGATTTTTATATGATTTTAACAACAATAAGCTAATTAGTTAGACAATAGAGTCTGGTATTAATTTTCGTCTAGATAGCCTTGTCGCGAAGAGACCGAGTGAGTGTGCCGGACTCCCAAATAACAGCTTTGCCTCTGTTAACTCGAGTATGAATGGTCTTAAGCTGATTGATAAGCTCGACAAGCAAATCGTCAAAGTTTTCGCATGCAATGGCTGCGAACACATCGTCGCGATTAATTCTCAAGGAGAAGCATTTTCTATGGGCTATAATGCCAAGGGACAGCTGGGCGTTGGAAATTGAATCAACTCACCGATCCCTAAACAAATCGACAGCTTGAAGTCCAAATTCGTCACCACGGTTGGATTGTCGTACTTTCATACTATATTTTCTTGAGGCGACGACCTTGAGACTTATTCCTGCGGAAGAAATGACCACGGACAGCTTGGAATTGGAAACAATATCGATACGTGAGTTACAACGCTGATTGAAAGTTTAAATGGTAAAAAGGTCACCTCAATCGGGTGAGGCCAGTATCATACTATAGTCGCGACTAACGCAAGCGAGGTTTATGCTTTTGGCCGTAATGACAGCGGTCAGCTTGGAATTTCATTTAAAAATGACTCAAAAGAAATACCAACCCTTGTTGAAGGAGTATTCTGTACTAAAATCGCATGTGGATACTATCATTCTGTTGGTATTACTCCGACCGGAAAATTATATTCTTGGGGAAGGAATGACTCTGGACAGCTTGGCTTGCAAGATAAAGGCAAGCATTTCGAGCCAACATATGTGAAAGACTTGGACCATATGGAGATAATCGACATATCCTGAGGGTGCTATCACACATTAGCACTTTCTTCTGATTTCAAAGTATTTAGCTTTGGCAAGAACTGCCACGGGCAGCTTGGAAATGGCTTCAAAAAGAACGAATCAGTTCCTTTAGCGATAAAAGACATCGAACATAGAAAAGTCGTGCAAGTCGCAGCTGGATTCTATCATTCAGTTCTTCTTGTGAGTCAGTCACAAGAAGACGAACTCGCAAATGATTTGAAAGAGCTGCTGAATAATAAAGAATTCAGCGACATTACTTTCGTTATCGAGGGTAAAAAGATTTACGCCCACAGATGCATTTTAATGGCGAGAAGTGAGCCTCTTCAAATGATGGTCAACGGCCCAATGAAAGAAGGATATGAAGACTCAATAGAAATACAAGACGTAACATACAAATGATTCTTTTCTTTCCTTCAGTATCTGTATACAGACGAAGTCCCTGCACTGAGAGAAAACGAAATCGATATCATAATGGTGATTGAGCTTCTGTCAATCGCTGATCAATATATGGTCTACACTCTTAAAAACTTGTGAGAGAAGACGATCGAAAGAAATATCAAAATCAAAAACGTATGCGAATTGCTTAACGAAGTCTACATCAGAGACCTGATTGCGTTGAAGAAGAAATGCATTTCATTTGTGCTCAAGCACTTCGATAGAGTCATTGTTCAAAATGAATTCCTCGATCTGCAAAAATTAATTCTCAAGGATATATTCAAAAATGCAGCCAGAAAGGGAGTCATTGTTAAAGATATTGGAAATTAAAAATATTATCGTGGTACATTTACTATTTTCATTTGTGGAATCAATCATAAATATTTGCTTGTCTCAGATTAAAAGGAAATTAATTATCAGCATGACAAACGTTTATTTTGCACTCAAGATTATTAAATAATTTTTATAGATATTCAACAATATGTTGAATTGATATTTAAATATAATAGACAAATAAGATGAAAGAGAAGTGGCGTCAAAGTAAGTAATCAGTAAAGTAAAATGCGAACTAATCTCTATTAGTCAGAGTCATAATCAGCGCTATTTTCAACGTATGAATAACTTGACCCGTCAGTGTCGATCTCACCACATGCCTTTATTGCATAGAGAATCTTTG
This sequence comes from Euplotes cf. woodruffi 2 WChen-2021, assembly GCA_021441665.1. Classification (NCBI taxonomy): domain Eukaryota; phylum Ciliophora; class Spirotrichea; order Euplotida; family Euplotidae; genus Euplotes; species Euplotes cf. woodruffi 2 WChen-2021. The sequence continues at coordinate 12,631 of JAGYYN010045402.1, read as the reverse complement.
ATTTACACGCTTCATCTGTAGTATATCTTGGAAGATCAAATTGGAAGAAACAAGTATGTGCTTCTGGGAAATGTAAATCGTGGTCTGTAAATTTAGAGCTATCCATCAAGTACAGTTTAAATCTTTGATCATTGAGTCTATCAGCTGGAGGTAATCTAGACCTTCCCCAAGCAAATTTCAAAAACATCATTCTCTCTTCATTAGTGAATTCTTCAAAAACTCTCCAAAATCTCTGTACAAACTCGTTATCAGAGGTGCATGAAGAGTAATCAGTAATTGACTTCATAACATCAACTGATATTTCGCTTGGCCCTCTGACTCTTTCTTCGATATCTCTCCAGTTAAGGATGCCAAGAATGGACATCGGGAAGATAAGTTCGAATCCTTCTCTCATAGCCATTACCTGTTTCTCGCCTTCATTAGCTCGAGCTTTGAGCACGAGTTGATGATACTCGTCGACGTCGTGGAACGTGACTCTTCTTGAATACCCGCCACTGCAAAGCGACACAGTTTCTCCGTTCGAGAGCTGTGTTGTAAAAGTAAGGTTCATTGTATCCTCGAAAATATCTGCAGAAATGAAGTCTTTGTTCTTCTCAACATCTTGAATGGCCTGCACTGCATACGCATCCGACCCGCTGAGATCTTCTAAGGTGATCGGATCGCCAATGAACTTCTTCCAGAACAAAGATGGCAGCTTAAGATCGATGACGTGTCCAGCTCTAAAAGCCAAGCCGATCAAAGCTCCAAGGAACTTATACATCTCAATATGTGACGGCGAATTCGAAGACGGATTTATCGTCCAGCAGTCTCGATTCAAACCGTGGTTGTTCTTGTTATTTTGTGTTGGTATCAATAACGGTAAACAAGTGCTGTGAAGTTCGTCGACTAGGTTTGTCAGCGACTCTCGGTAAGGCCCACCGGCATCGTATGATCCTTCACCGACGAAGCATGCTTTCCAGGCTTTATACGTGGAGTTTGACTTCCTTAGCGACTCGTAGTTAGTTTCTTTCAGCTTTTTCATAATGGTTCCGAATGTCGTCCACTCTCCTTTATGATCAACTTTGCCTTTGTCCTTCTTGTGCATAATGAGTCTCCGATTGATCGGGATCTCTGGCTCTGAGTAGCTAGTCGGTAGGGAGTCTGATATCTTCTTGATATACGAGTACTTGGTCGACTTGAAGGCAAGTGACTTCGAGACCATAAAGAGAACGCTCAAAGTGTCTGTTTGGACTTCTGCTTTCCCCTCTGTCACTTCCTTGATCATTTCTTCGTCTAAAATTACATAGGGAATGACCTTCATGAAGTTCTGGTTAAATGTCAGGAATGCATTGATTCGTGGCTGGATGTCATTTTCAGTCAGGGCCTTGAGCTCTTTGCTGTTAAATACTCATCCAGATGCTGGAATTTGTACACCTGGGTCGCTTAATAAATCAACGCTATAGTTTGATATAAAGGTCTCGATTGATTGGAGAAGCTCTCCGTCTAAATTTTCATCGAATTTCTTTATAGATGCCTCTGTCTTGTTGTATTTTTCTTGCTGCAGCTTTATGATATCCTTATTCTTTTCATAGCTATAATCTGGAGTTATTTCAATCTTTAAGCCTGAGAACTCGCTTTCTTGATAGTACTTTGATAGACTTAATGACGGCAGCTTTGCCTCTTCCTTTAGTGGTCTTGCTAGACGGTAGAAGATCAGAGGATTCATGTCATGAGCTTCTGGCTTAAATATCGCTGCTTCATCTGATTTTGGTATTGGTAATATTTTATTCTCTCCGTGAATGTTATGTGCAAAATATTTGGGATATGTTGCATCTTCCTCAGGTTTCAAAAGCTCATCTTCATCTATTTCTGGCCATTCTTTATCTTGAATGCTATTGATTGGTGCTTTTGTTGCATAGCAGATACTTGGTAATGTTCGGTCTTCCTTCATCTTATTATATCCGCTTTGAGACACAAAGTGCCAGTTTCCATCGTATTTCTAATCAAATTAGCTTGTTGATACTTACGGATTTCCAGAAGTGCATGGTTCCTTGTATCGGAGTCTGATTGGTAACTTCGCACGTGTATCCTTCATGAATACTAACTCCTTGATTGCCAAACGTTTCTCCATCGATGCCGATGTAACAAGTAGCTTCTCCTCATTCAAACCAGCTAAATTTGATGTTGTCGAATTGTTTGAGATGCAAGACGCCTTCAGGTGTGATTCCAGTTGTATCAGAAATGCCTCTGATGTACCCGGTGATCATAAATTGCTTGTGGTCCATATTGTCTCTTGGGGAGCAGTAGATCAGTGCATGGTAGTCTCCTCACTCAAAGTCATGCACATAGTAGTCCTTGAAGAACGGGATCTCAGTAGGTGAGTAGTAATTCTGCGTATTTGTCATTGCAAGCTGCTTATTTGTATTAGATCCCCACCCGTAAAGCTCTCCTTTGTCTGTCACAGCCATTCCTCAGTAGTACTTGATCTGTGCCTTTGTGAAAGTAATATTGTCCCTGTTGTAATTTAGAGGAGCAAATTTGACTGAGTCGTTAATAGCTCCGCCTTGTCCAAGGAGTCCAGATGTATTATGGCCGCCTGACCATAACTCAGACCTTCCGTTGTTCTCAACGAACATTAATGCACATCTGTCTGTCTCACTGTTGTTAGCTAAATTTAGTCAAAATTAAATTTATTCTGAATATAAAGGTTCTTTGAGTTAACTTTGTCGCAGATAAAATTATATCCAAAATTAATTTTACAGTTTTAATAAAAATTCATTTAACTTGGAGAAGAGAAAAGTTATTATCAATATCTGAATATATTCTTACTGCACATTGGCTTTTTGGGAATTACTCCTTCATCAAAAGGAATTTGAATATAGCTTTTGCTTGTGTTCTCAAGATTGATTGCTTTCATAAATTCATTTCCTGCTCCGTATGCTTTTCCATTATCCGTGACATAAATATGGTAGTTGTATCCGACATCGAAAGATACGACTTTCTCGTTTTCTTCGTTTGGTCTTGCTTTGTGCCAAAAGTAGTTTTTAGTATTTCCGTCAAGGTGATAGCCAGCTCAATATCCCTGGATGTAAATTTTATGGTCTTCTGTGAGAACAACACAGTTGTAAAATCCACAGTTCATGTCAATGATTTTTGTCTCAGGCATTGTGTACTCATACTTACACATAGTGTATTTGTATCCAGACCAGTCTGAGCGATATCCTCACCAATAAATTTGACTATCCGTTCCGAGGCCAACTCAAAATGCTGATCTTGCTCTGAGTTTCTTTAGAGGTGTATTAAAGTTAGTCATTTCTCCGGGAACAGCAGTTGTTGTTCCTGTTTCATTGTTTCCAAGTCTGTAGTCGTATGAGTATCCAAAGCATATAACTTTCTGAGGGATAAATGGGTAATGAACGTATCACATCTTTCCAGCAATATCAACAATATTATCATTTTTACTAATGTGGCTGCTGCCAATGCTTTTGATAATATTCTTTCCCTCAGCATCATTTGAAAACCCGACCGAAGAGATATTCTCAAGTCCAGATTCGCTCGTGACTCAGACTGACATTTTCTTAAATCCTGAGTATTCGAGTTTGGCTGTGAATTTGCCTTTGTATCTGTTATGCAGAGTCTCAGCTGTAATTTTGGTTTGTCTTTCGCTTTCAGTCAGGTCTTTTTCATAGTAAACGAGGTACGAGATGTAGTCGAACTTCTTCATTTCCTTTAAGATAATTTTGAACTTTTCGATATCCAACAGTTGCGTTGGATACATGTAGACTGAAGGTATCTCTGGGTACATTTCGTTTAGTTTGTGAATCAGCAAATAAATCTCAAATAAGATCTTTTGTTCATTCGTGAAGCTGTCTGAAGACTGGTTGCAGCTGCTTGGCATCTTGTCTATAAAAATTAGTTTACTATAGCTTACTAAAAATCGTTTTTAAGAAGTCATGATTCATCAACCCTTTAATGATTCCTTCATCGTTGTATTTCTTATGATTTTGCACAAATGGCAGAATGAGTTTGTAAATAAGCATGTATATATTTTTGTGGAAGCTCTTCTCGTCTCTGTATACAATCGGCACGTAAAGTAGTGTAGAGATCAGGTCAACAAAGTACTCCTCAGTATATACAAGTTCGCTTCATTCTTTTACAAGGATTTTGACCACATCAGGAATGAGGAAGAAGTTCAGTGCTTGACAGGCAACTTTTTCGTCAGTAAAGCTTTCGCTAAACTTCCTTTTCTTTTGCATGGCAGCATTATAAAGCGTGTTTAAGCTTCCACAAATAATGACGTCGTTCATTAGACTTTCGATTAAGAATTTAAACTTGTTGTTGTTCAGTCCAACGCGAATGATCTTGGTGATTAAGTTGAGGTATTCAGACTGGAGGGACTTGTCATTGGAGTTTATTTTGGACCCAGTAATTTGATTGCCTCGAATTAAAATGTACTTGACTACCATCTTCCTGCTGTCCTCGCTATCTCACACCACGTTGAGTAAATTCTCGATATCGAGTTGATCAAAGAAAGAAGAAACCGTCTTCCGACAGAGCTGCTTGTAGTACGTGGATAGAGTTGCCAGGTAAGTCCCGTAGATATCAGTTTTTGAAAGATTGTAGATTTTATCATACAACTCTCCTCTTCTGATCTTGTTCTCAGTCGGTGAGCTGTAGTTGTTATTTGCGTAGCTTGCAAGCTCATTCAAGTTAGTACTTAAGTTTTCGCAGTTCGGAAGGTCTTGAAGGACTGACTTTGTATCTAAAGTTATGTTATCCACCTTCTCATCATCTTTATAAGGCTGGTTATTCGCTATTTGAGTCAAATAGTTGTTGAGAATTGACAGCTTTTGATAGGTTGTTGAAGATTCCTTATTTTTGAATATTTGATCAAGCACTGATCGATCCAATTTACAGTAGTCTTGAAGCTCAACAATAAGTGACTCATGTTCACTGAGATTCACTGTGTCTGGTATTTTAAATAATGGTCCAATAACAACAAGCTGCAGTAGATTTTCGAATTCTTGGTTGTCCATGAGGATGATGCTTTTTGAGGTTGAATAGTTTTCAGTCTTTAGACGCCTAAGTTTCTTATGTATATCTTTCAAATCTAAGCTTGAGGTAATGATAACATCAACATGTTTAAATACTTCTGCTATCTTCTCAGCTGAATCAAGTTCATTTTGGTGTAAAACAGCGACACAATAGTTTAAGTACTTTGAGCTATAAACAGATGATGAATCTAAGATCTTAAATGCAAACTTTTGCTTGACATTTGCATAATTTAAGGCTGATGCAAGTTTGAAGCTTTCAAAATATGCTTCGTTATTGTCTCCAACAGTTGTCGTCATCATTATTGAGTTTTCATTAAACGTAATTGTTCTTTCAGTACCGTACTTAAGTGAACTCTGGGATTCTGCAGCAAGTCTCTTGATCGCAAAGAGCTTCTGGTCGTACCAGTCACACTTTAGAGAGTCTTTCTTTTCATCAGCTGAAGTACATTCGTCAAGTAAAAACTTCAAAAAGTTATAATTAAACGAGGGATCAATAAGCTTCGCTAATTCTTCTCCGTGAGTTTCGATCTGGTTTACAAGTATCTTCATTCCGACTCATCTCTTCGTAAGTGATGTTGAGTCCTTTTTGTTCGGCATTTTATCAAGCTCCATAGCATTGATGAAATTATTGAGTCTTGCCTTATCTAAAAAGTACTCATCCGAGCCCTTTGATAAATGCGGAATTAGTGTTACTTGCTCAGGATACGTCAAAAACATATCATTTCTTTGAGGGTGCTTTTCATCGTAGTAAATAGCAAGAAGATATTGGTCTTTATTTTCCAAGCTGTTCGAGATCTGCTTGATTTCAAAGTTACTATCACCTCCCTGTCCGTCTGGAGTCGATAGCTCATACCAGTTCTTTACAAACCCAACTGTTGTAAATAAATTATCGTCCTGAGTCTTTCCGTATGCTCCAGTATTGAGTCCGTTGTATTCTCCACCTTCAAAGAGACTAATCAAAACATCGAATTCTTCGATAGAATAGGTATCAATACTGGCAATAAATTCGTCCATTGATTTCATGATTCTAGATTTCCACAGTGGCTGGTAGTTATCTCTCATTACATTTCTAAAGAGACGAATCACTCCGCAGCTGATGTTGTATGATCCATTATTTTCGAACTTCCACTTGTCCCACTGGCTCGATCGGATCTTAAGTAAGAGTTTATAAAGATACTCAATGAAGGGTCAATCATCGAATCGAGCTTGAGTGCTGACTTCAGATATCTCTTTTCCAAGAGGAGTCGATGTAATCATTACAAATGCTTCGTCAATAGTTGAACGTTCGAGTCCCACAACAATCAAGTTAGAAATCACTTTTAAAATAATGATTCCATGCTCCCACTTGCACTTCATCAAAAGATTTGCTAATGAAAGAATTTGGATCGGTCTCGTCACTTGAAGCACGAATTGCTTGATTTCTTTGTTTTTAACAGCAATTGCAGTGAATATCTCTAGAAGCCGGAGAAGCTTAAGCATGACTTTGTCATCAAACTCTCCATCTTTATCGTTTATTGCTTTACTCTCAGATTGTTGTTTTTCGTTTTCTGAAGGCTTATTTTTCTCCTCTTCTGTAGTTTCGGTTTTGAACAGATCATTTTTGATGCTTTTTAAATTTCTATAAAAATACCAATAAAATAATTGGATTTGATTTTGGTTAAGAACAAATACTCAAATTATTGTTAATATACTTTGAAAGACTAAAAGATTAACAAAATATTTTATCTCTGTATTAAGATCAAGAGGTGCAAAGATTAAAATTTACCTCTCCATCTTTTCAAATATGATCTCGAAGCAAGAAGCCAATAAGACTTCAGTAATATTCGTGTTCACGACAGAGTAAGCTTGCTGGATCTTATCTATCGAAGACCCTGTCTTTTTCATGCTTAAGTCGTGGTCGTCGCCTTCCCCAAGGATTCGAGCAAAGCATGCCATCATGATGAATTCAAGAGACTCAACTACAGCATGAGAGAGGGTCTCGTCATTTTCTATGGTCTCGAGGTTCATTGGTTTGCCCCAGCTAAAAGGGTTATTAAGCTACACATTACCAGTTCTTTATCGGGTTGTTTGATATATCATCTGCTCCATTTCCGTCTTTAAGAGTCTGAATGATTCCACTTTTGACAATATACTGATGGTCAGTAGCACTTATTCTCCATTTGGCTCAGTTTAGAAGGAATTTAATTAGACTTACGTCCTTCGTGTGTCGAATCTGGTCGACTATTCCGTTGTAAACATTGAAGAACGACACTCTTCATTTGTCAAGGAGATAGTCGCCCATTCCTAATAGATCATCTGAGTAGTGCGACAGGATGTTAGAGTTCTTTCGGAAAGCACTGCAGAACCAGTTGAATCATGATACCATGGTTTCATTACTCATTGAACAGGCTGATATTTCACCGAAAATCTTCAAACCGCAAAATCTTTTAATTGCGTTGGTGTACTTAGTTTCGATCCTTGACAAGATCTTCTTTGCTGAGATTTTACATTGCAAACATGCTAACACAGATGACGAGCATGTATTAAACACAGCTTTGTTAGACAGGTTTTCAAAGTTGATTATTGTTCCTTCAGATGCTTGGATACTCCTAATTCTCTGGAGTTTTGCTGAGAGGTCTTCTTCCTTCAACCCGAGTTTATCTTCTTCATAGCCATCGATGTTTCTCAAGTTCTTGTTGGAATGTTCTGAATGATCCCATGAAGCAGGGACCGATAGCTTAATTAAAAGTTCAGCTTTTTCAGTAACTTTTTGAATAAGATCAGCAATTTGGACTTGCTCTTCTTTAAAAATATCTTCTTCTGTAAAATCATTGGATTTAGCATTAGCCTTCGAAGATGTATCAATAGTTTCTTCATCGTTTGCTTCCTTCGTGTCCTTTTCTTGGTCTTGAGTTGATTTTGACTTGATTTCTTCTAAAGTCTGTTGCTCCTGCTCTTTCTTCGCTTTTTTGACTTCGAAGTCCTTTCTGATTTGATTAGATATGTCCTTTCGTTTTTCTTGCAGCCAGATTCGCATTTTGCAAGAAACCTCCCACCTATCGAGAATTGGCTTGATTCCATCAAGTTCAAGTAGTTCATCCATCAATTGTTTGTTTTTCTGATTTTCATTGAGACTGTCATCGATAGTATCAAGAGACATTTCCAGCTGGTCGATCATCATCAGGAAGTTTGTGTAAGAGCAGTTGTCTTCATGCTGATTAAGACAGAGGATGCATGCAAATGCGCATCTTGATAAAACCATTCCTTCTTTACCGCCAACTCTTGAGTACGGATTCTTCTTAGATAAGTTCCACTGGAGTAGATCAAGCAACTTATCGATACTCTTGTTTCTTCCTTCATGAATGATTGCAAGCATATCTTCATCATCTGCGATAAGTTCAGATTTAGTGAGGTATTGAGATAACTTATCATCATTTGTGATGACGGCAAGATTTTGAATTGTCTGTCAGGCTTCTTTGCTAAAGCAGCTCAAGAATCTGTTCTCGATACCTCCAGATAGCAATCTTGACCTAAATAAGTTCTGGTGTGTTTTTACTTCTGCATCAACTATTTCGTCGTCAATTTTGATAAAAGAGTGTGCGACTTTAGACATGCTCCACACCAAGAACCTCATCAAATCGTTGAATATGTAATTTTTGAGGTGGCAGTCACTTTCATTGACCTGGATCGAGCTTTGATCGAGCTTGGAGTAAATTCTATAGTTTAATTAGGTAAAATAGTACTCTCAGTATTTCCCCATTTGCTTTACTATATGAATCGTCTTCATCAACAAACTGTTCAAATGCTTTGTCATCTCGTGGCGTTTATCTGAAGCTAAACAAGCGACAAAAATGTGGATGAAGTCGAGGAACTTGCTGTGCTTTGCAACGACGTTGTATAGGTGGTTTTCAAAAGCGACATATCTCGCTCTTGCATTAAATGTCTTCACTTCTTTGTCCTTATTTTCTTCTTCGTGCTCGGATATCGCCTCAGATAAGAGTTTTTGAGACACTTGGATCGCTTCTTCAAGTATTTTATTTGTGCAAGAAGATATTTTATCAAATACTTTCGTGAAATACTTCATCATGTTGTCTGACTGCTGCTTCAAAGCGATTAGTTTCTTCTTTTGTGTTTCTTTTCAGATACTAGAAACTATTACGCAAAAAGGCTTACTTAAATTGTACTAAAAAGACAGAGACTAGTGTTCTTTTGACAAATGAATAAACAAAATTTTCACGAAGTTCTTCAAACTCTGTATACTCGATGTCTTGGTACTCTTTATTCAGTGTTAGTGATTCTATTTGTATTATATGCGATGCTTACTTAGATGATTCACTATTTTATCAGTCTTTTTGTCTCACAAGGCATTGAAGATTAAGTCTTGAGAGTTTTCCTCTAAAATATTAGTCAGCGAGTTTGATTGCGACAAGTACTTCAGCAGCATCTCCTGAGATGGAGATATGCTGTTTTGCTCAAGCGAGGTGATAATTCCTTTGATTTTCTCAGAAAAATCAGTTGCTGATTCTGAAGCTAAGTTCAGCAACTCGTTATCGATAATTCTGCATTCTTTCACACACTCGCTCCAGAGGACTTCTGACTCACACCTAAAGATTAGTTGGAAGATAGTTACTTTAATCTGTCAGTTTTCAAGCAAGATTTCGTCTCTGGATTCGTGACTTGAAGAACCATTTTTGACACAGCAGCTAGAAAATTATTGATGTCGTCTGGGTCATCAATGAAACTAGTGAGAGTCAAGTTAAGTCTTTGTATTGTAAGTATAAGCCTTTGAGCAAGTGTAATCATCCAATACAACTGATATAATTCTGATATGTTCGAATCAAAGATGTCTGACCCAATGAAGCCATTAATCCCTTCGATTGCTGTGGTGATTTCACAGACGAAGTTTTCTGTAACAGAGACTCCATATCTACTTCTGAAAAGTTCAGTCTGGTATTTAAATCTTTCTTGCACGAGCTCGGAATATAAAGAGTCCATTTTCTCAATAATTTGATCGATTTCTTCGCATCCTCGGCCGATTGTGTACATAAGTAAATAAAGAGAAGTAGAAGAAGAGTCGTTATATGCAAATTCGTTCGAGCTCGAGTTTTTGCTCTTCGTTCTGAATTGCTTTAGGTACGTTTCGAACTTACAATGCACAAAAGTACTGTTCTTCTTGTTCTCCTGGACAACTTTATCAGTCTGCTGCTTAATAATATCAGCCAGAGCAAGAGAAGAGACTTCATGCAGTTCATCGGTTGATTGAAAGCCTTCTACTTTAAAGCTTTTTAGCGTTGTGATCAAAGACTGAGGCTTGTAAAACCAAAAAGTATTTGTCAAGTGATCATAGCCACCTTCTGTTAATGGCGTGTTAACAGAATCTCGATATCTTCTTCCAGTGTCAAGATCAAAGAAGAACATTTTACCGTCTTTTGCGATGGCCATTACTTTTCCGTTAGTTGCAAAAATACATTTGTTGATATTGTTCTGAGAAAGGAAGTGCTTCACAACCTCAGTTTCTTGCAAGATACTGTTTAGCTTTTCTTGAGATAAATCAGAGGTTTCTTCTGGATCGAGCAGCAGTCTCACGGTTTTAATACACTTCCAGGTATTTGGACAAAACACCTCGACATCATATCCAACTTCAACTTTTGAGTAAGGGTCGCCCACAACATACGTCGAGATTATATAGAGATACGCTCCGTCTGTAAACAAAGGAGTAGAAACTAAAGTTCTATACTCAGTTTCTTCCGAATTCTCTATTGCGTTTCCAAGATCAATAGTGGCAGTTGTTTCTAAGCTCGGAGTGTTCCACCTTAGATCTGGATTTCTTTTGCTTTCTTCAACCATTCGCTTTGCCTCGTCATCTTTTAGATACATTAGACTGTGCTTATCGACGAGGGAAATAGTATGTTCAGAGTTGCTCGTGACAAACAGTTTGTTCTTGATGCACACTAAATCGATATTCGAGTACTTTTCAACACTCTGGCTCAGCTTAATGGCGAGTCCGGCTTTTGTAGTCGGTGTATTTCTCAATCCAATCTTAAAAAGACCGCAAGAGTGGTTGAATAAGTAAATGTACTTATCATCAAAACCAATGCTAGTTTGATTATTCATATTCGGCTCGAAGCCCAGGCCTGAAAGAATCTCGATTTCTTTACTGTTTTTCTCATTAAGCTTGAACTGAGGCCTGTAATTATCGATATTTATCGATGACTCTTCCTGGAAGTGACGATTGAGAGTCAGCTCGGCATCAAGATTTAGTCTTAAGTCGTACTGTTTGACTAAGTTATAGGCGTAAAGGTAGTCTTCGCCTGACTCTCTCAAATTTCCAATCAGCACGATTAGTCTCAGTGCTAAGTCTTTGACTTTAGATGACAGTTCTTTGTTATGGACAAGACTGACTAAATAGTCTCTGTGGCTATTCAAAATACTGTCCTTTGCGTAGAACTTGTATTCGCTTCTCTCGATAAGTCCTGCTTTCAGTTGAATCATTACAGAGTAGATATTCTTCAGTGCACATTCAAGCACTTCAGAGTCAATTGAACCAAGTTCATCGAGCAGTGAAAATCCCATATCAAAGGCAGCAAGCTCAAATCCGTCTATATATGAGGATTATAATGACTTACTTTTGTCTGTATTTTCCAGAAACTCTGCCAGTTTTTTGAGGAATAAATTTTTACTCTTATCTTCTGTTGCAAAATAAGGTCGTAGGTACTATTAAAATGTTAGGATTTAGATAAATTATAGCCTTACTGAGTAAATAAGGAAAAACTTGCAGTATTGAGTTCTGTGATATTCTTCTCCTTCTTCAAGTCCTTTTACGATAACTCTGAAGTATTTATTTTCGAAACCTAAAAATGATTGATATCAGATTCACATCAAAAAGTAAATTTCCAACTTTAACTTCTCAAAGTAGGATGTTACTTTAATAATCACAAAACCCAGTTCTTAAGTAATAGATTTTAATCCGAATTTATTAGTAATTTTGAATAAAAATTGATAAACCCAATCGTTTTTAAAATTTAAAGTTCATGGCGGCATAAATTTTTTAAGCTAAATCACGTACGAGTTTCCTTTAAGTCTTGTGTAAAGTAGTCTGGAGTTGATAGCCCCGATGTGTGTAGTTCATTTAATTCTTTAATCAGGTTCTTTTTCCAGCTGTCTTTGTCCACCAGATTATCTTGTCTTTCGAAGTCGTCGAAGATACTAGAGAAAATCTTAGTTGATAATTACTTTAAGTTGAAATCACAAAGTTTCAGCTCGCAGAATACCTTTGAGTTATTTAGAAAAGTGAAAAAATAAACCGCTGGATTCTGTAATAAATCGTCCAACCATGATTTATATTCCTATTTTACCTCGTTGCCCCATTTAGAGGAATGTATTCATCATGTTCGACTCCGGTTTCATCTTTGAATTTGCGGAAGACGGCTCTGACGATTTCATTGCTGATCAGGTCTTCAAGGTTGAACTTCTGTGTGCTTTGGCACACAGCTCCATCTATGATCTTCTTTGTAATTACGATGTTTCCCATGATCCTAGAGGAAGTTAGTTAACCGCAAGCAGGGAAACGACTCCATATCCTGTATAATATCTTACCAAATTAATATATAATTTTCATT
>JAGYYN010045328.1:0-10585 GCA_021441665.1 Euplotes cf. woodruffi 2 WChen-2021 | reverse complement strand
CTTTTCGCTCGACAATTGTATTTTATAAAATTAATCAAATATGTTCGAAGGCATCTTGGAGAAGCTGCTTCAAACTTACTTCGGCAAGTATCTTGAAGGGCTCGACAAAAAGAACCTCAGTGTTGGGGTAAGCAATCCTTCGCTAAATTTTAGGTCTGGAAAGGAGACATCAACCTCGAAAATGTCAAAGTGAGGACTGACGCCATTGATGGGTTCAAGCTCCCGTTTAAGATAAGATATGGAAAGATTGGTTCCCTCAACGTAAGCTTTAGTCATAATCAACAGCTAATCTGCGTGTAGGTACAAATCCCATGGAGAAGCTTATCTTCGTCACCAGTCATCGTTGAGCTCAAGTCACTGTACTTAGTGATCAGTAAGAGTTTAACTGTGAATTACGGCTGAGCTGAATATAGCCCCACAAATCAAGAAAGACTGGGAAATCATCGATTTCAACAATTACGAAGACAAGCTGTTAAAGCTCGTTTCTTTCGGCGATTCATTAGAAGACTCTATCAAGGTATTGGTGTCCTTGCTCATGCGGTATAGAATGAAGGACAGAGCAATACTGGATATTTCTCAAATCTTGGATCGAAAGTGATCGACAATATTCAGATCAACATCAAGTAAGACTTGACAGCTAACAGTACTAGAAATATCCACGTCAGGTTCGAAGACGTGTATTTTGGAACGAAGCCGTATTCATTCGGAATTACACTCAAAGAAATCTCAGCGCAAACTTGCGATGAACAGTGGAAGTATAAGTTTTATGATCGGTCTGCAGCTGAAAACAAAGACAAACCTATTTTTAAACTTCTCGTTATTGATAAATTTGCTTTTTATTGGCAGTCTAATGAAGAGCTCTTGGCATCTGAAGAGTGAAAGAACGATCAGGAAATGCACGAGTTTATGGAGTACCTGTTCCCCATTGACTCAACGCATATTGAAAACTACAACTACATCGTCGAGCCAAGTAAAGCCTTTTTAATAAAATACCCGCTGACAGTTTAAAATATAGTTTGATTGACTGGCAAGTTAAAGCAAGCATCGAAACTTGATGAAAATGAAGACTGAAAAGTAAGCCTCAACATCGAAGTCGACAACTTCTCTGTGACTCTGTTCAAAGACCAGTACGACAACATTTGTCGTCTAGCTGAAGTCGCAGGAGACTATGAGAAATTCCAGCGCCTTTAGTAAGCTCAATCGGCCTAACGCTCTTTAGTTACTCGACTAAAAGATATAAATTTCTGCGACCGCTGTACGGAGTCAAAAGCATCAAGTGAGAAGGAAGACTGACAGGCGAGAACGTCACGAATGAAAATGCAGTGCTGTGGTGGAAATACGCCATTAACTCCGTGATTAAGCAACGACGTGAAAGAAACGGCATTTTTAACGAATTTGTAATCCCTCCTGACAAAAAGCGAGAGTACGAAACCAAATTTATAAAATTATTCAAAAGCTATTTGCTCAATGAAAGTTACAACAAAGAAGAACTCAACCACATCATTATTGCGGTTGACCAAGAAGACCTTGAAAAGTGGGTTACCGTCATCACCAAAAAACGAATTGACGACGAGACGAAGAAAAAGGAGACAGAGGGTGGCTGGTTCGGCTTCTTTAAGCAAAAGAAAGTCGAAGAAGAAGTCAAAAAAGAAGATGACGTTATATCGTCTGAAGAAATCGATCGAGTTTACAAAACTTTATATGACAAGTTCCTCAAAAGCGACTCTCTTGAAGATGAAAAGTCAATTGAATACAAAAACATTAAAACAATGAAAATCGAGCTGTTAGTTAAAAGAGGAGGACTCAACCTGATTATCAAAGAAACCCAGATGAGCTTATTTTTCAAAGACTCTTCATTCAGAATGAATAAATTCGCAGATGAAAAACTTTGCATAGAAGCGAGAACCAACGACTTCGGCCTGAAAATGCAGGCGGATCAGCACTACGAAGTCATTGAGAAAATGGATGAAAGCGAAGTATTCTGGGAGATGACATTCCTTTCATTCAGTCCCGGCAACGAAATCGATAGTTCTTTAGACTTAAAAATCAACCCGATCAAAGTGGTTTACGAAGGCTCGTTTATAAAGTCTATCATCAAGTTCTTCAAAAATGAAACAGATCTGCAATTGAAGGAACAGGCAGCGGAAAAGTGGTCTGATTTCAAAGAAGGCGCTCATCAGCAGATTCAAGAGTCAATGAAGGCAGGCAAAAAGGATGTCAGAATAGCGATTAGCAGTCCGATATTGCTGATTCCACTGCAAGCTAATAATCCTAATTCAAAGCTATGGGCAATAAATCTGGGTGACTTTTTACTTGTCAGCGAAACTCCAAAAGAACTATATGAAAACTATAAATTTGAAGTCAGCACAGTTATGATCAAGTTTTATCAAGAATACGCAATCTGGGAAAGATGAGCGAAATTTGAAATTCAACGAAGAAAAGTTTCAAAGTTAAATCTTATTGCTAGTGCTATTGATATTCCAAAAACGACAATAGAAAATGAAAACTTCACTATGCTCGAGGAGTTCAAAATAGACTGTCATCTTGCGATCAACAAGAGTAACAAGACAAAGAAAGGAAGGTCTGACGTTGAAGTCATGGTGAACTCTTCTCCAATTAACATCAACATGAATGATGAAATCTACAATCACCTAGTGAACATCCATCGGTGATTTACATATGAAAACCCTGAAGATATTGCAAAAGGAATGATCGATGAAAAGCATAAGATTATTAAAAACTCGTCACTGATCTCGATAATTAAATAAAAGTGGAAATTACATTAAAACATGGTCCAAACGAATCGCTGTAATCTCAGGAAACTACGTGCACTTCTACAGAGACAGTAAGGACCTGCTGACTGAAGAATCACTATTCCTCAAAGACGCAAGAATTATTGATGTATCTGGTAAATTCGGTGAAAAATACGCGATTGAAGTCTCTAATAAATTTGGAATCGTACTGATGGCGTTTAACACGATCGCTTGTAAAGAGAACTGGAAGTCTTCGATCAACAAAATCGTGACCTCTTATAACTCCAATCAGGAGTCGAATATAGAAGAGGAGCAAAAGTGTATTGAAATCAAAAACAAACACTCGTCTGTGTTCTACCTCGAGTTCAATGTGAGAAGGGCTGGGTGAAAGTGGCTCGAAAAGGACATGACGCCGTGGATCGAGCTCAACCTGAACATCATCACAGCTAAGATACAAAAATAGAGTTGTTGGGTTCAACTTTCAGCTCGGCATTGAGTCAGGATTATGCATTAACCATTCAGACATCAAACACCTAAAGTACATCGCAACAAAGTCAGAAACCCGAAGGCTCTGAAGGTAATTTTATTGAGGTCGAGGTAATTCTAGGTGAAAAGGTTGAAAATCCATCAGGCGATGAAATCAATGTCATCGTGAGGGTTGGGTACTTAAAAATCAACTACTATCCTCCAATGATCAAAAGCTTAGTCACGAGAATTCGAAAGATTAGATATATCAACGAATACGACTTAGACGCGATATTACTCAACTATAAGGACATAACAGCAGATTTGGAAGATAAAATACTAAAATCTATTCAGGTTCAGGAGAATATTGGACAGCTTGAACATCCATCTGCATCGTGAGCGAAGTATCCGTGTGCATACATTTTAATTCGAGTCGCGCTGTCAGAGTTAGACGGTGATTTCCTTCATCACTTATATGTCACTCCTTTTATAAAAGCAAAGATTGGTGAGACAATTATCAACTACGATATGTTCTTTGACCACGACGAGCTGAACGGGTCCTTAGGAGGAATCCATTTATACGACTTGACAAATTACCCTTATACAATGAATCCAGAAGAGTTCGATGAATCGAAAGATCTCAAGAAATTTGAAGTTTTAGGGCTTAAAGACTCAAACGAAAAGAACACTTTGACTTTAGACTGCAAATTTTACTCAGAGAACTGCCCGTTAAAGAAACCCAAGGTCAAGCACACAGTCAAGCTGTACGTTGGGTCGATCAAGTACCACTACCAGCAAGATTTGTTGCTTCGAGTTAAAGACTATTTCTTCGATCGATTCTTAGACAGCATTACATCTACAAGTCCTTACGAAGTTGAAGTCAAGTCTGACATCGAAGAGAAGCTCATTCGATTTAGTACCAGGAAAGAAGTTGAAGACTTTAATCTGAAGCAAGAAGACGGAATTATCGATCTTTATTGAGACATCAACAGCCCTTGTTTAATTTTAAGAGCAAGGAACCACTACACAGAAGAATTTTCAATTCATCTAGGCAGCATCACCGTTAACTCCTCACTTGTAATCCTCAAAGACAAGTGGAGTCTCTGACCAGAGAAAGAAGTGAGGTACTGAAACTACAAAATATCAGTGAACAAGACGACTCTTTACCACAGGGATGGCCACATTGGTAACGTGAATAAATTCACAGTTGATTTTCAAAACATGCTGTTCTCAGAATACCTCGAGTACATTGATCCTTTGTCCCTCGATCGGGCGTTGTTGATTTACCTTGACTTTGACGAAATAAAAGCTCAGATTTCAAAGCCACAGTTTACTTACCTGATGAAGTGCATGGACTTAAACATCAACTACGACGATGGAATGAAAGACCTCTACGATTTCAAGCTGAAAAAGGAGTACACCGAGCTGCACCGGATCAAAGAAGACTACAAGTACATGATCATCGATATTAAGATGAAGTGAGTATCGCTCAGCTGATACTTCCTTAATGAATTCCTCACCGAAATCGTATGTCAAGACATGGGCATTTTAGTCGACAAGTTCATTAGTTACAGAAACATCATTGATATTTCTTCTTCAGCCATCTGGGTGTTTGGAGAAGAATCTGAAAGCAATGGA
The DNA here is from genome assembly GCA_021441665.1 of Euplotes cf. woodruffi 2 WChen-2021. Taxonomy (NCBI): domain Eukaryota; phylum Ciliophora; class Spirotrichea; order Euplotida; family Euplotidae; genus Euplotes; species Euplotes cf. woodruffi 2 WChen-2021. Next base: position 5,729 of record JAGYYN010045328.1, on the reverse strand, counting down.
TTCAAGCAGGTTATACTCGGCCCAATGGGATGTGGAAATTCAATCAATACAGACCCGTCATTTTACAACTTTGAAGTCGACAATAATGCTGACCTCAAATACATTGATTTCAGCAAATCGAAATCGCTTAATTGTTCAGTCAAAATGTTTAATGGAGATAAAGAAATCACAGTCGATTTGGATAACTTGAAAACATTTTTCAAAATGCACGTGTTTTTGCTCATCTTCCACTTCTTCACAGAAGGACTGCCGAAGTACGACAATAATGATGATGCCGACTTGCCAAATCAATGTAAGCTAGATTGTATAAATTTTATAGTCAACGATGATATGGAAAATCTGCCTAAAATTAACTTCAAAGTCTATCTTAAGAACTCAATCGTCTGCCTAGACGACTTGGAGGAAGCGATTGCTTGCAAGCTGGATCTTTGCTTAGTCTACGACCGGCTCAACATCAAGGCTCTGAAAGAAGACCTCATAAGCAGGAAGTTTGTTGCTGATAGCCAATATGAAAACAGTTCAATCTGCAGGGAGCTTAGATTCAATATTGTAAAGTGAAACCCTTACTTCTGCAAGTACAATGACTTGAACTTCACTAAAGATTTCAATAAAGTGTATAAGCGAGAGGTCATCAAGCCATTTGCGATGTGCTACACATCTAAAAATAGAGTCGAAAGATTCAACCAAGATTGTTTTAGAATGAATACGAGCACAGAGATTACAATTGAAAAGGTTTCAGTCAAAATTTCAATCAACCAAATTGCAACATTCCTACAGATGGTTAATGGAACCTCTTTGATCTTGCAGGAAAAATATATCGATAAACTTAAATAAAGACGAAGAATCACTGAATGGCAGAAGGAGTCCTAATAACAGCCTAGTTAAAGGAAATAAACGTGATGATAGTGAACCACAGTCAGAAGAACCCTCAAATTTCAGAACTACTTATGAAATGTTTTCAAGTAGGTATAATAAATTACCAAAGGATAAAATATTTTCACATTTCGATGTTGATGATGAGGAGGAAGAAAAAACTGCTCTTGACTCAAAAGAAGCTAACCTTTTAAAACTCAAAACTCCATCAATATTTCATAAGAATAGTGACAGGATGATTTCGATCCCTGAAAGCACTAAAGAAGAGACAAAGAAGACGAGTTATGAAGAAATGGAAAACAACGGGTTGAACACATACAATTTCTTTTTCCACGGTCTGAGGATCTACTTTATCAATGATTATGGTGACAATTTCTACCCAGTTCTCTGACTGAAGCTTCGAGATACGAATTACTCAAAAGACATCAGAATCGATGGTAGCTTTGTCTCCCAGTCGCAGCTGAACGCCTCGTTCTACTATTACAACTCTATTAATGGCTATTGGGAGCCTTGCATTGAAAGTCTCGATATTGAGTTCTTCTACGATATGCAAGGCGAAAGCAAAGTTTTCCAAGTCAAAGGAAAAGAACTCATCAACATGAACATATCTCCGTCATTGATCTCTGTCATTAACACCTGCTGGGACTCCTGGAATCAAGCACAAGTTCAAATTGAAAAAGACCGAAGAAGGAGCAGGAGCCGAGGCAGTGGTTCATTCAAAGACTCAGCTGACTTTCTATCAGAAGACTCTAAGTTGAAGTTTGAGGAGAGTAAAACATCAAGTCTGTCTGAGCTGACTAGTGGATTGTACTCAGGTCAAAATGAATCAAATTTAGTTGATATTGCAACACCTTATAAAATCACGAACTATACCGGACTTACTATCTTCATCGAAACATTATTTGACGATAAAAAGCAAAATTATATTTTAAAAGACGGAAATACAACAAAAATTGCGATTAGTTACGAAAAGCAAGCTCATAGAGGCTCCAATGGAATCATTTCAAAACTTAGCGATGATGTCAAGATTCAGTTTGAAGGACTCTACCTTCCGATTAAAAGTAAGCTCAGTTTATAATTCGATAGAAATTTCACTGAATAAACTTGAGAAAAATATCCATAAGCTGACGGAAGATGACGTAAGAACTTCTTGCTAATTTTTAGGAAGAAAAGGACTACATATTCTACGAGACCAAAGTAGTGAACATGAATAAAGTCTTAACACTGAGGACTAAAAACTTGCTGATTAACTCGACTCACTTTTCATACAACGTAGTCATTAAAAACCCTGAAAAGAAAAGTCTAGATAAAAATTTAATTTTAAAGCCAGGAGATTGAATACCGTTCTCGAGAGAATACATCGACTGAAAAGTGTCATTAAAGACGATCGAAGACAAGGACTACTCGAACTACATTCCAGCAAAGAAGCTAATTTTCAAAACTGAAGTCGATCACACTGTAAGCGCCTATTCTAAATCCTTTAGAACTACATAAGATCAGGATCTACGTTTACAATGGTGCGAAAGGAGCAAAATAAAAGTATCAAGGACTGTTACGATATCCACCTCATTCCGCCGATAAGGATAAGAAACGGGCTGCCGGTCAGTATGCACGTGACTTTAATCGGACAAAACATCGAGTTCATACAAGACAAAGGCGAGGAGAAGCACATAAGCTTCTACTCTCCTGACGAACTAATACAAATATCGATACACATCGACGGATACGACGAAGAGCCAATAGTGATTAAGTTTCTTAAATAAATCATATGAAAAGTACATTCGTCTGCAGTCAGTGTTTAACAAGTACTCTTACCTAAACCTGTATGTCAACTTCACTGACGAGAAAGCAGGATGATTTATCACGTTTTACGTAAAAACATGCTTCATCAATGCGTGCTCGATGCCGTTGTACATCTACAACACGACAAGTGTAAGTCCATGTGTTTGATAAAATAGGAAACAAACGGCATTTTGATCCCGAATGTGAACTCGTGGAGGAACATCACACTTGCATCTGATATTACTCACTGATACTTTTCATTAGATAAAGACTCGAAGTCAACAGAAATCTGAGTCGAAGGAGCAAGCATGACTGGCCAAGTGTCTTTGATGAAAGTATCCACAAAGGAACAAGCAGAGCTTGTGTACACAAGCACTCTGTCGCTTATTGGTAAGTCAATTAGAGAATTACTTGTAGATATGCACCAATCAATTTATACAAAAGTTATCACGATCCTGCCGAAGTACGTGATCGTCAACAAGACTGACCAAAAGCTACTCATCACGCAGGAAAACCTCGAAGACGACTTTACAATTGTTGACTCAGAATGTCGCGAGAACTTCAGGTGGCTGAACGGAAGCGGCATCAAAATGATAATGATCAAGATCCTTGACAACAACGCTGAGGACCCGATTAACGAATGGAAGTGGAGTTCCCCCTTTAGCCTTGAAGAAATCGGATCTCAAAATATAAGAAGCATCAACTGTAAGTCTCCTGAAAAGATGAACTACTGGAAAATAGACAGAAGACTCCAAAATGTAAGCCCTGTTGTTTTATACTCTAGGACATGATCTACATCACCATTGAAAAGGAAGACGAAAAACATCCACTGTATTTGATTGAAAATAACGCAAAGCATATTTTACTAATCTACAAGCAAATCTCAGAAAATACATGGGAGAAGTGCGACTCAAATAAGTCCAAGAGGTTCGCGTGGGACAACTTATATGAAAAACACATCCTTCAGTGTGAAGCGTGGCTCAAGGGGAGAAAGAACATCAAGCTCTGAAGCGTAAACGTGAACCTTGATGAGCTAGAAACCAGTGAAGAGTTTAGATATAACATTGCTGAGTACTTAGATGAAAACGATATCGCTTATGGTAACTATGGAAAAGTCCATAAAACACTGAGGTTCAATACGCATACTAATGGCTACACAAAAATACTGACATTCAGCGATAATGTTAAAATCAGTGAAGAAAAAGAAATTGAAGACCACACTCCTGAACTTATGGTAAACCTCGAATTTGGCGGTATTGGTCTTTCACTGATATGCGATGAAGATGGACAACACTTAAAAATGAGAAAAGAAATTATATTCTGAAGTATTCGAGACATTCAAGCAATCCTTATTGACTTCAAAGTTGAAAGAAAGGTACAGCTGAGGATTGGCACTTTTCAAATCGATAATCAAATAGCTCTAGATACGCCATTTCCAGTAACGCTATTTAATGCAAATCTTAAGAAAAAGGAGCACGATAAGGTGCAGCCTTTCTTTAACCTCAGCTTGGTAATTTATAAAAATGCTCCTGATGTTTTGTACTTCAAGAAAATTGAGTTTCTCATTCAAAAAATTGTTTTGGAATGTGATGATGAACTCGTCTTAATATTAGCCTATTTCATAAATCTCAACATGGAGATACTCAACACAACATTTACTGGAATCAGTGAGATTTTTGTAGACTTGTCTCAAAAATCAGATTTATATGGGCAATTAGTCGTCTCTCAAGAATCAAAAATATCGCAGAGACAAATCTCGAGGATTCCTGATTGGAAGAATGAAGAAATAGTGATATCAAAGCAGCAAATTTACATAAAGTACTATAATTCTTCACCGTTATTCTTAAAAATATCGTTTTACTCGACAATGAAGATTGAGTCAGATACTGGGTTCAACAACACGTTAAAAAGATTCGGACTTGCACTCAATACGATCGAAGGAGCTCCGATAAAGATAAATGCGCTTGAGCTTCGTGACGTCGTCGGGACTCTGAACGATATCGTGTACATCCTCAAAGACAGATACATGATAAGGCTGAAGCGCAATCTTTTATCGATCTTAGGCGCATCAAGCTTGATCGGAAACCCAATCCAATTAGCGAACAATGTTTCTTCAGGCATCAAGGACTTCTTCTACAAGCCAATCGAAGGCTTCGTTGAAGGCCCCATTGAAGGTGGAAAGGGAATCGTAATGGGCACAGGGTCTTTAGTCAAGAATACAGTGCAGGGAACATTTGGTTCTACATCCAGTATTTTTTCGTCTCTTTCCAAAGGAGTCCTGTTTCTCTCCAATGACAAGGACTATATGAAGGAGCGGGAGGAGTCCAACCACAAAAACAGACCGGATAATATTCTTGATGGCGTCAGCATGGGTATTAAATCTGCAGCTAAATCCTTTGGCTCCGGAATCACAGGAGTCGTTACAATGCCCGTCAATGGTGCGAAAAAGAAAGGCTTTGTCGGATTTTTAACAGGCACAGTCAAAGGTGTGACAGGACTCGTTGCAAAACCAATCAGTGGCGCTATGGACTTCATCTCAAAAACTTCAGAAGGAATCAAAAATACCACGATGATGTTCGAAGATGGAAAGACTTCAAAGCATGATAGAATCAGACTGCCGAGATGATTTTACTCAAAAGAAAGGATTTTTAAAAGCTATGACGAACTCCATTCGTTTTCTCAGGCTTACCTCTTCAAACAGAATAAAGTCGGTCAATCAGACTACTTCATCGATGCAATTCTCGTAAACAAAGAGCCAATCCAAGTCCTGGTAATTTACGAAGCGAAAATACTAAAAATTCACGTTGAAAAGGACAAAGTGACTCTTTCATTACCTTTAAAGTGAATTTCAAAAATCGAGAAGGAAAATGGAATGATAGTAATGTCAATAGCAGACCCGGGTGGAAATCGATCAAAGATAAAAATCGACATTGATTCTAAAAAAGTACTGGACAAAACGTACAGTCAATTCATCCAGATGTTCAAATAACAGCAGCTGATTGCATTTTACCCGAATAAAGCTTATAATTACAATATTCAATAAATCTGCATTTCTGCGGGGTTTTGGGGTTTTG
>JAGYYN010045325.1:0-16273 GCA_021441665.1 Euplotes cf. woodruffi 2 WChen-2021 | reverse complement strand
GAGATTGTGCTTGACACTCGTTCCGATGTTCATAACTCCTGTCATTTTGTATATTTCCTGCTCTTTGTTCAGCAGCATTTTCATCAGAGAGTTGTACGACTTCGTATTCAGCATATTTGTGTCGATTCCCGGCCGAGGGGTGTACACAGTCGGCGAGATCTTACTCGAGTTGCTGCCGATGGTGCTTCCTTGATCGTACATTCTCGAGTAACTTGCCTCTGACTTCTTCGCTCCTCTCGCGGTCTTCGCGTACTTATTTATGACTCGTTGAGACGTTTGACTTTCGATAGGATGAACCGAGATCTTTACTTCGTCTTGGCTGTAATGCTTTTAATCGACTGGTGCTTTTTGATGTGGGATGAATTACCATGCTTCTTGCTCTTCGAAGATGTCGCGTATTTGTGGCTGATGCTTCCCTTACTCAACGAGCTTTTGTAAATACTCGATGCTTGGTTATCACTCTGCCTGTACTTTGACGTATTCATATACCCAGTCGCTCCCTTTGCTGACTTCGGTCTTTTTGAAGATGAATAGTTTGCCGAGTACTTTACAGCTGATTTGCCATTTACATCGCTGAGCTTCTTGCCTTTGTACTTGAGCTGATTGGTGTACGACTTAAGGAAATTCGAGCTCTTCGCCCCGAAGTCCTTATATTCATTATTTGAGAAGTTAGCCGCAGTCATTATGCCTTTGATATTGATTCCAGGATTATTGAAGTTCAGTGTTTGAGCACTCATCATCGGCACCATGTTCCTCGAATGCGCGTCTTTTGAGGTATCTTTCAACTTGTAGTTGCTTAAATTCTTGTTTTGCACAAATGTTATAGCTTTGGTCTTTATTCTTGTTTCAGAAGAATCAGGTTGAGATTGATCGTAATACAAGCCAAAAGAATCTTTTGTTTTTGACACTGGAGAAAGTGAGCTAACTCGCATGCTCTTCAATAGCGCCCGGTTGTTACTTTTAATAATATCTTCGACAATGTCAAAACTGTCGTTGCTGGTTTTCGAATAGTTGAGTCGATTTGTGGTTTTAAACATTTCAGCCTTTAAAAAATTAATTATTTTAAATTTAAAAACAAATCTCTTTTTAGATTCAAAACTCTAACTTTATATAAGTTATTATTAAAATACCAAGTATACTAGTCTTTTAAATTCGTTAAATATTTGGTTATAACTAATTAAAGCAAGCAATCTGTACAATTAACAAAATCTAATTTTTGATAATTTTATATTGCTATGTCGAATAAAAATAATTTATTTTTATTTATATCGTCATATTTTAAATAAATTATTCAATCAAAAATTTTTATTTTTTTCGAATTTAAATGCTCAAATGCTGATGTTTCACATTAATCTAAGTTTTAAAATACAGCTATAACAAAATACAAATTTGATTGTCTATTCTTACCTGAGATCTAATGACTCCTTTATCGATTGATCTTTCATATGAGCTTTCCTCATGGATGCTCGGATTCAGAAGCTTTCAGTCTTCTGCTGGTTTTTGGCCACCATTCGGTCCCAATATGGTCGTATTAACCGAGGTTGCGAGTGACTGAGTCCTTGACGAAATATCCCCGCTTGCAATCGTATTTTTAAATATGCCTTTTACCTCGCTATTGTCTGAGTTTTGCTTGCTGCTTAAAATCCTAAACTTCGATATGCCTTGAGGATTGCAGTCAATTTTTAGTTCCGGCTTCGCTCGATTGTAAAAGTCGATAATATCAGTTTTGCTCTGAGTCCCGGTATTAATGTTGCCGTAAGTGTCTACAGTCGGCATGAACTCCGAGTTACATAAGTCGATATGCTTTTTACCGATGGACTGATGATTTCCAGTCTGAAACACTGTCCACTCATAAATCAGTTTAACGAATCTATGAATGTGCTCGTAGTTCTCCTGCAGGATCTCGACAGCCTCGATGTGACTGAGGTCGATTTCATATACCGAGTTACCGAGAAACTCGATCATAATTTGTAAATTTTCAGCTTTTTGCTCGATAGTTTCAGCTCCTTTAAGACCTGAAAAGTCGATCTCTTTAAATTGCTTTTCAAAAATATCAATATAAAACTCGTCATCTCAAAGTCTATTTCAAGTTTTTGATTTCTCGGAGGTGGAGCAGCCTTCAAACTGAGTTCGCCTTGTCAAGCAATTCTTTGTTTTTGTTCAGTGACGGAGCTCGGATGCCTGCGATGACCTTCTGCCGAGATGACGCTGACTGCTTCCTTTGAGCTCTGCTACTGTCTTGTATATTCCTTGCCTCGTAAATCTCTGAGTCTAGTGAGTCTTCACTTTGCTATGCAGCGAAGAAGTTATTAATTTTTGGTTTTGAGACAGCAATAATTAATTTAACAGCGTCATGCTGTCCTAATCGGCTTACTATTTCCATTATATTTAGGCTATGAATTACCGCGGTTTTGTTAGTTTCTACTATTTAAAATTAATAGTTGACTAATGATTAATTATTAATTAATGCGATAATTAAATCCTTTAGCTTGATAAAAATTAAGTTAAAATTTATCAACCAGGAATAAAAACCAATTCATATTCAGTATTTAATCATTTGGTAAACTAATAAAATTTATTGATTCAAAATTGCATTTTGCATACTTCTGTATCAATTTATATTTTAAATTAGGATTATTATGTAATTCAAAACCAGCAGTGAGATGCGATTCACTATTGAAACATTATTAATCCAAATTTATGAAGTTACTGCCAACATATTTAAATTGCCTGCGATGTCCTCCTTTTGTCTGGGTGTTGGACCTGGAATCCCTTCTGCTTTTGCTTTGAACTGGTAGTGTAACTTAGCGGAGTTATTTTGTATGTAGACTCTTCTCTGTTTGTCTTCACTGGCTTGTTCTTAGATCTCTTAATCGACACGTTTGTCTGTACGTGGTTTTTGTTCCAAACAACACACGCTTTCGAGTTGATTATTGACTTTTCATTTTCGTTGGAGTTAAAAGTGTTATACGTGTGCTTGGTCGTCCTGGCCATGATCCTCCTCTGCATCTCGCAGTTTTCTTTATCAGAAAGACCTTTTGAAAAAGCAACGCTTTCGTCCATATCTTCACTGTAGTCATTTGAGTTGTCTCCGAGGTCAGCGATCGCATGCTTTATGTAGCTTCGATTTGCAGCGCCGACTGAGAAGTTTTTATAGTTGTAGCTTTCTGGGGTAGCGGAGCCTTCTTCCTTATCATCAACAAAGTTGCCGTATCTTGAGTTATTTTTGCTTCGAGTAAGTCTCGTGATCTTCACTTCAATTACTCTTGGTGTCACTCAGCACTAAGTTTACTTTGCTTTCGGTTGTCTCCTTGCTGTTTATAAATCTGCGAAGATTAGATTTTTGATTGAAGTTTCGAGCTGTTAACGGCTTTTCACGACTTGAGGATACTGAACTAAGCCGCTTGGCAAGCTTATCGATTTCCTTTGACGCTGATTTCTTTTCTTTCCTGAGGATGTCAACCTTTTTATTCATCTCGATCAGCATATTCTCTGCAGTTTCAAGTTTCTGCGCCACTTTGTCGTTAATATGTGAAGTTATTATTGTTTCATCGTGGTATGAATCTAAAATCAGTTAAAAATGAATGGCAATTTACTTACTCCTCATCATTGGAGATGTGTACATTTGGTCAACAGGAACTCAATTCATTGTATACCCGTTGTTACAGATGTGACTTCACTGCGGTATCACTGAGTATGCTCACGATGTTTGACATAATGGCCGGTTGCAACTCACGATTAAAGGATTCTGCGAAGCTACATTCAAATTGCTTGCATGACTATGATGAAATCCTGGAATCTGGCTTAAAGACTGATGCAGCAGTGAATTGCACTTTTGAGTCCTTCCAAACTGAAAATCTTGCCGATGTGCACTTTTCGGTCTTGGAATGGGACATCCAAGATCGATCCTCGAGCTTTTATTAGAGATGAAGTTGTATTTGTCTGCATGTCCGATTGTTGAGACTTCATCATCAAGTCACATTGTAAAGTCTTTAGTGGTACTTCCCATGCACATGTCTTTGCTCGTGATGTGCTCATAGAAGTTAGTTGGAATAAACATTTCAGAGCATTTAGCTCATTCCATCTTACTCGCGCTATCGATCATAGTCTGTCAAATTCTTAGCAGTTTGTATTCAGTCTTCGATAAACTGTCCATCTCAGAAGGCTTGCTGCTATAATGTCGACTTTGGTCCCGATTTGGAGTCGATGAGCTTTGTGTTACTGGCTCTGTCTTCGCGACAGAAGACGACCGGTTGTTAGTCTTATAGCTTCTCAGTTCCTTAGTCAGTTGGAATATTTGTTCATTATTTGTCAAGGATTTCCTGCATAAGCTCGTTCTTCTTTATATCGAACTTATCTCGGTAGCCGTCCAACTGCTCTTTAGATGAAATGGACTTTTGTTTTTCTTTATTCAGCATCTTTTTGAAGTTTACTTCAAGCTCGTAGATGATTCTTTCTCTTTCGTCAAGCTGTCGTTCGAGATCCTCGTTTTGCTTAATGAGTGTTAAAATGTCACTTTCGTCTTCTGCTAAATTCATATACTGGATCGGAGCTTTATTTTGATTTTTCTATAGACAATATTTAAAAAATTGGTCAGAAAGCAAATTGTTTAAGTTATACTATTTATACCGATACAATTGGCAAAGAGCTGAAATTGAGTCGAAAAGCCGATTTTTATTCAACAAATTACCTTTAAATTGTCTAAGCTCAGCATTTTCGCTTTTAATAATCTCGAGTTCTTTTGTAAGCTCAGCGATTTGTTTTTCGAAAGATATAACTGAATTCGTATTAAAACCTTTTTCCTTTTGTGCCTCGTATTTCAGCCTGTCAATTTCTTCTTGTGCTTTAGCGAGTAAGTCCTTCAGCTGTGATTCCTTCTGTCGGTGCAGTTCGTTTGCTTTGTCTTGCTCAAGCTTAAATCGATTCTCGGCGTCGATGATAGACTGACTTTTCTTTATGTTGATGATTTCTTCTTTGAGTCTTTGCTCAGACTGTTGGTCTTTTTGGTAAACGAGCAGTTCTTTTTCTATTTTATTATTTTCATCGACAAGCCTGCGAATCTCCTTTTGCATGCTATCACAAGAGGCTGTGAGGCTTTCGTTCTTATCTCAGAGCTCAGAGTTTTTATCTTTAAGATGATTAATTTGAATTTCAAAAGACTTCGCTGCATCACTTAGTTCTTTGCGGTGAACTTCTGAAAGGTACTCGTATTCTTTGACAAAGTTGGTTTGTTTGTTCGTTGATTCGTTGTTTTTAAGCGCTTTTAGCATTGTGTTATGCAGCTTCTCGATTGACTCCTCCCTTTCCTTTGCTTCTTTTACTTGCATTTCAAGTAGCAATAGCTTTTGGTTATAGAAGTGCTGCTCACGTGCTAATTTTTGCTCATTTTTCTCGAGTAATTTTCTAAGCTCAGCATAAGTTGGCTTTTGTGAGTTTTCATTTATTTTAGGTTGTATCGTAGCTGACTCCATTTTTACTATATTGAATTTAACCGCTAATACACTTCAAATTAAATAACAAGTGATATTAACTCAAATATAAATATTTTATACCGAATGAATTAATTAATATAATTAAATCATTACTATGAAAGGACAAAAAAATAAAAAAGGATATAAAAACTGCGGCTAAGTCTCCTAAAAGCTCAAAAACTGATAATAAAATGACGCATAAGGAAGCTCTGATGAAATAAATTTGACGTTATCACACAAAAGCAAGCAAATAACATCCTCCTCGCAGAATTGCCAATTATTAAGCAAACAAAGGAGAATGTATCTGGCGACAGTTCGAAGAACTCAGTGCCAAAAGGGTTTAACAACATGGGCAACACGTGATTTTTGAACTCAACGTTGCAGTGATTGCTGAACACGACTCCTCTTAAGAACTACCTCACTTCTCAGATCCACAGTGCAAAGTGAAAGATTACCGGGAACTGTCCCTTTTGAGCGCTTGAAAAGCTCATGATCGAAGTCAACACTACAACTGCGTCAAAAGTCACTCCGAAAGATATTGTTAACAACTTAAAGAAAACTTGGAGTCAGTATAAATTTGGAAGACAAGAAGACGCACATGAGTTCTTAGTCATGTTTTTACAAGGTATTCTCAGAGCCTCCTTTGGTAACTCTGCGACGCTGCTGAAGAAATACGAACATCTAACAATGCTGTACAGAATATTCGCGGGAAAGCTCAGATCGCAGGTAATGTGCTTGAGTTGAAGCTACTGCTCCGACTCTTACGAGCCCTTCCTTGCCCTTAGTCTTGATGTATCCACTGTAAGTACTTTTGAAGAGTGAATGAGGCACTTTTGTGCACCAGAGATCCTCGATGGAGATAATAAATACCAATGTGGCAGCTGTGATAAACTTTCAAAAGCGAAGAAAAGAATGACTATTTTTAAACCTCCACGAATACTGACCGTTCAGTTCATGAGGTTCACTGCGCTCGGCAAAAAGATTAATAAATTTGTGCAGTTTCCCAAGTCTTTTAACCTCAGGGTATTTGTATCTGAGAACGTTGATACCAAGATCCCTAGAGATCAGCAAACTGACCACATCTATAATCTTTACGGAGTCATCGTCCACGCAGGACAAACTTGCAAAAGTGGACATTATTATTCGTTTGTCCGAAACGAAGAAAAATGGTTCATGTGAAACGACGAAAAGATCACGGAGATCAAAGACATCGACAGAGTGCTCAAGCAAAACGCTTACATGTTATTTTACAAATACCGGCTGCCCAATGTGAACAGGACAGCGACGAAGAAGTTTACAAATGAGAGTATCATGCCGTCATTAACTCTAAACCGAACCAAATCGCTGTCTGTTGAAATCAAAGAATCTCACGACAATAAAAATAATAACTTTATGCCGCTTAGCGGTTTCTTCGAAGGCGATAAAGAGGAGAATTCAGAAGAAGAGGAAGAAAAGCTGACAAAATAAAGAACAGGTCTCAATTGAGCAACAGGAAAAATTCGATAAACTCGAGTACATCCTCGACAACTTCGAAGATATTAACTTAGACGACATTCGGAGCCTGGACTTAATGAAGAACCTCAGTTATATTTCTTTATCAGACGAAAACATCAAAACACCAGAGTTGAAAAATTATATTAGCAATACGCTTTCTTTACAGCGAAAAGAGCCGTCAGTTGTGCCTCCTTCACTGCAAAAGTCTTCAAATAATGACCAAATTAAAGTTCCATTTAACTTGCCGAAAAAGAGAAAGCGAAGCGACCATGCTGAAGGTGCAGCTGAAGAAAAAGACGAAGAGTCCTCTTTAGCTTTATCAACCAAAAAACAACTCAATAAAAGAGAACAGAAGGACAGCAAGAAAGCATTAGACGAAAGTGGACCTGAAGCTGATAGCAGTGCTGCTGAACAAAATAAACCTGATAGTGATAACCAATCTAAAAACAACCAACAACTTAGTAAAGAAGAACTAGATAAAAGAAGGAGTAAGTACAAAAGCAAAAAGAAGCAGCCGTTTAAGAGAAAGAAAATTTAAAACTTAGCTCTGTGTATATTGAATCCATATAAATAATACAAACACAAGGATTGAATTCAAATGTGATTTAGCAAAAGTTTAAATTATGATAATATTGAATATATCTAATTTCTCTTTAATTTTATTCATTTAGAAATTCTGCTTGAAACTCGTTGTCTTCGAACAGTTTTCCATTCTCTAAAGTGAACATTTTGAACTCCTTTTTCTTCATAAACATAATAATATTTTTCTCTTCTCTGTCCATGCAGCAGATATTAGGATAGCATAGATCACCACTTGTGAGTCTGTAGTCTGACTTTTTGCTGATCATGAGTTCTTTGTAGTCAATTGGCAAGAGGGACTGGATCCACGAAGTCACGCTGCAGACTTTGCATTCTTTATCAGTGTTCATCGCAACACTGATGCCGCTGAACTCATCTCCTTCCTCAGCGTTTGAGTTTTCTTCTTCAACAGCTTCTTCTTTCTGTGGAATCGCGAATCAGTGAATGGTTCCTGTATCTGAAGACAAAATGATGTAGTTTCCCTGTCTCGAGAAGTTCAGCGAGTAGACCATGGAGTTTGCGAGTCCCCTCTTGAAAGAGAACAGCTTCTCTCCTTTAGGAAGCAAGAACACGCGGATTAGCGTTCCTTTGCAAGATACAGTAACTAGTTTATTTCCAACGTAGTTTATGCCCATCTTCAATATTGGTGATTGATGAGCCTCAAATGTCGATGCGAGCCTTAAATTCCACGTGTCATAGACTTTCACAATACCGTTGGTGATTGAATCAGTGTAGACGAGGTAGCAGTTCTCTGAGTAGTTAGGCGACAGCACCAACCTACCCAGCTGGTTGTTTTTCACTGCAATTGACTCTAAAATACGAGTGTTGTTCAAGTCGTAAATGTGAATCTTGTCCTTGATTCAAGTAATCAGCCTCTGCTTGTTAATCTTCACCGCTGTGACTTTGTAAGGAAACGAGATCTCACAGATTGAATTCGAACTGTTGCTGTTCCAAATCGTCAATCGTTTTGGACTGAACACACTGTTGTTATCTGCTCCAACTATCGCAAGCAGGTTGGTTGAGTACAACATTTCGATGATTCCAACTCCTGCATTGTCGTAAGATGATATTAGCTTCACATTTTGCAGGTTGTATATTCTGTATCCAAAGGTAGTTCCAACTGCAAGTCAGTCCTGGTCTTGATTTAGTGAGTAGTACAGCACCTTTTCCTCAGACTCCATAATTAATAAATCTATTATTATTCGTTCATTTGCTTGAAAAATATAAGCTTAAGTAGTGAATCATGCCTGTGTTGAATATATTACTGCGTTATTCGTGAATTAAATTCTTCCATGAGCTTAGGTACCTTAGTAGCTTTGAGCCGACATCTCCAAACTCGCTGCTTATTTTCGTGAAGAACTGAGAGAACCCTTGGTAAATGCCGACTGTAATGTACCTCTGGTTGATATAAGACTGATACGGAGTCTTAAACAGCAGCGTAAATGCCTTTAAGACGTTTATAGTCACTCTGATCGGGTATACACTCGCAAGAATGTTGTGCTTTTGGTTGTTGATCAGGTCGTTTAAGTAGAACTCAATCGTCTGGGTGATCGCCTTATCCAGGCTTGTCTTTTCCTTAATCACGTAGTCCTTAATCTTGATCTTTAACTTCCGAATGTCCACAAGATTCGTAATGTAGTTTAGTAAGTCTCCCTTTCACAGATTCACGAGGTTTAAGTTGTCTGAGGTATAGTTGATGTAAATCCTAAAGGGATATATGTGCATGTGCATCACGTAAATCAACACTTTATTTTCAGTATTTTCATCTGTGATTTTCCAGACTGAATTGTCGATTTCGTTGAGATCTTGGTCGACCCTTTGAACTGATAGAGACCTGAACATGTCTGACTTTGAAGACTTCTTCTTGACTTCGTTCATTAATTCTTCGTCCTTCCGCATGATTTCTTTTGTGAACAATGCGATCGGCTGCAAAAGCAAATATGCAAAAGTCACAGTGTAGTTATCAAAAGTTACTTTGATCGACTCGGACATCAGGTAGATTTCTATTCCTCGAGATTTAGGTGTCTTTGGCTTCAAAAAGATAACCTTAAAGCCGAAATTCTTGAAGTTATCCAAGTCGTTGTCGTATTTGAAAACTTGACATGTTTTTGTTTTCGATCGAATCTCATTTAAGGCTATTTTCTCAATTGATAGTCCAATCTGAGACTCAATACTGCCGTGTGTACTATTAACATCGAGAAAGGAGAACTCAATCGTATCTAGCTGCAGCTGGAAGTATCACTTTGAATTTCTCTTTTTATTCCTGATTCGTTCTTGACTATCTTCTACTATCGTATTTTCGTCAGTATCATTACTGATTTTATCTTCACTAAAGTCTATAAATCCTTCAAAATCATCAAACATGTCTGATTTTCTAAGTTCGTTATCAGCGCCGAATTGCCTGTGACTTTCAAAGCTCATAAATATAGTTTCTTTGACTTGTTTGTCAATTCCTCTGCTTTTCCTAGATTCAAGGTTGGAGTGAGATTTAAATACAATTTTTTACTAAAAGATTAATTCGACTTTGCTTAAGCTCACAAAAATAGTTATCAGTCTGTTGATATTTTTGAATTAATGTCAAATAAATAAAATTAAGAAATTGACTTACTTAAATCAAAAATCTTGTCCTTCATAAAGCCTGATATCAAGTTTGCTCAGCAGTAAGTTGACTTTTAAATCTGGTATGACGACCTCATCGCTTACAATATAAGATTTAATTTCAGACTTCGGGTCTGCAACTGTATGCCATTTGCTCATCGATTCTTTCTCTAAATACATTATTTCGTGACATTACCGATTGTGCTTTGCGTGAGGTAGTCATCGATGAATACAAGCGAGTCTGTAAGCTTAGCTTTTCCTTCTTCAAACTCTTGATTTTGCTTTTTCGCAGGATTGACAATATCGAATTCCTCGATGATACTCCTCGTGTTTTCAGATAGCTTTTTATTCAGCACCGGCTCTTTGCCTTTATGGAACTTGTGCTCTTCTAAAATTGACGTCAGATTGATCGGCTCGGAGAATTTTCTTTCCTCGTTATCAGATTCATCCGAAGACTCGGCCTCTTTGATCACAGATCCCTCGGTGATCGGCTGCGGATCCGGAGTACTCGGCCTTTCTGATAGTTTCTTTGATATCCTTCGCAGTGCTTTCTGAATGTGCAAATCTGCTGCTTGAGAGAACAGCAGGAAGCAGATTATTGAATCGTGGCAGCAAAACACACAGAAATTGGAAGCAATTAGCTCGAGCGACAGGTTTCCGGAATCTCAGCTTTCAGACTTTAATAATACAACTGGAATCTTTTGCTTCACCTCCTCGCTTAGGACTGGGAATTCAGCGATTGACTTTATCTTTTTAATCGGAGTTTTAGTGATCGAATCTAATTTTTGAAGTTCTTTATTTAGATTTATTCGAGCCACGTCAACAGTGACGACATTGACAAACCCCATTTTGTATAGAATGTCTCCCTGACCGTTGTTTATCAGCTTATTTTCGTCGATTAAAAGCTCACTCGACCATTTGCGAGAGTAATCCTTGGCCCAGAGCAAATAGATCTCTAAATCTTTGATTTCAGCAGATATTGATAGGTCTCTGTCGTTTGTGTTGATAGCGACAGTTCAAGAACCTAAAACTAGCACCATCCGCGTGTTGGTTAAGTAAAGCTGGCTAACTTGGTTGATTTCTTCTTGCGAAGAGTCGCTGTCTTCAGTCTTGATATCGTACTCAAAGTTATTTATATATCTTTAGCAACGATTTATTAGTAACTCAGGGAGTATAGTCAACCCCACAGTCTTCAATAGTGGCATTGAGGCTTAGTGAGTTATTCGCTTTAACTATAATATCTTCTTTTATTTCTGAAGTGCTCTGTGACGCTTGCATAAACTCAGCCCAGTTATGAATGCTTGTTAGCTTAAAAATCAATCCTTTGATGCCAATATTAATATAAGTGTCGGATTTTATCACAGGCTCGTAGTAAAAGCAGCAATACTTTGTAAACAACTCGAATGGGATCTTCTTCTGAATGCTCTTATGCAGATATATCAATTTCTCATCATTTGAATATTGCTCTGAGATCGATGGTAGCTGCGTTTTTAAAAATAACACCATCTCGACCTTGATTCAGCTTCTTTCACTTTTATGGATGTTACTTTGGATTGCTCTTTGCCTGTAGACAACGACTCTTTCCGGATGATTTTTGAGTATCGACTCGATACAAACTTCATAGGCTTTATTCTTGATTTCCTTCTGCTTTTCAAAATCAAAAAGCTTTGGGTGAAGCGGGATTTCATCAGAAATCGGATTTAGTTTCGTCGTGAAGTTGGGAAAATGCAAGAATAGATGGTCGACAATAAGTAAATCATTCACTCCAAGCTCAAGCGAAATTCTTTGGCACTGAGTTCTTTGAGTATCTTCATGCACGCTTAGTTTGAACTTCAGACCTTCGATTATGAAGCTTAAAAGTGCAACTCTGTAGCTTGTATTTTCAATAGATTTATTTTGATCTAACTTGCAATCTCCAGCATTTTTTGTCTCTTCATTCGGTTTGAATGTCGTGACAAAAGGATTAAACTCTTCTTTTACTACTTTTGATATTTCTTTTGGCTGATTTTCTTGTTCTTCTCAAAAGTGATCAACTTCATCGACAAGATTGAACTGTAACTGAGCCACAGTGAGATCAAGTTTGAACCTATAATACGAATTAATCATAAAAATAGCCTTCTACAAACTTTATGTTTGATCAAATATATCAATTAATCATATTAAATCAAAACTTTTAGTAATAATGTTTTATCATTTGCAAGAACGATCATTCCTCTTAAAAATTAGTTTAGTTTTAATAAACTCCTCATAATACTAGTATCTCTAACACTTTTGATTTTGCAAATAAATTCTTCAAGAAGTAAAAATATTTTATCTAATTATCAGACCAAAAATAATCCGTATCATAAAAATATTGCTAACTTTAGCAAAAAAATCGATGACGTACTTTTTAGTAAACCCGTCGTAATTAGAATTGCCTCAGTGCCTGCTTTCATAATCAATTTGATCGATGCAAGATACACTGCTGTCTTTTAGTAAACTCTGGCTTTCGGTGATTGGTTTTACATTGCCAGAGATCTCCATAGTTCACGAGTTTGACATATACACTATCGCCTTCGCTGCATTTAGATTGTCCATTGCTTGCTCGACTACCTTAGATAAGTCATTTAAGTTCGAATGACTGCAGGTGATCTTGGCTATGCTGCCAAAATCTATATGCAAGTAGTCTTTCCTTGGTCGTGAGTGGTTCGAATTGTGCTGGTGGTCTGCTTGCTTATTCACACCGAAGATCAAGTTGAGGTCTTCACGATTTGCCGTATCAAAATCGCTTTCTTCTTCTGAGTCCACTTCGTTGACCTTTGCACAGTCGTCTGAGTAAAAATAAGTCTTATTAGTCTTAATTTTTATATCGTCAACAGGGTCTTCTTTTTGATGCGTCTCCGCTATTTGAAAGTTGTCAATCGTTAGTTTATTCAAGTTAACAATCGGCTGCTTTGTTGTGTCGTTGATGAGGGATATGCATAAAGAGCCGAGTTGGACTTCGAGTTCATTTGCATTCGGCTCAATGTAAGCCTCGATGTCGCAAATTTCGAAGTATACTGAGAGCTTGTCAAGCAGTCTCTGTCGCTGACTATGCTCTCTATGTCCAGAGAGCAGCATTTGCTTTTGAATCATATCATATGCATATGAATATTCTTCACAGGTCGGGGAGGAATATATCAAATAATCAGATTCATTCAAAAAGTGATTCTGACTCATGAAGTAGAAAATATGATTTCTGTATATCTCTTGCAGATATTTAGTTTCTGGGTTTATGAAATAAGCCAAGCAGCCGAGATAAGGAATCCTGCATAGTTTTATATCCCCAATAATTACATTACTCTTTTTACTTTGCTGCTTCTCAACTATTTGTATTCAGTTCGGTATCGAGTACGAATCAGAAATAAACTGAGAGTAGTTTTGGAGATCTGTATCGATAGCAGAGTGATAGAAGTACTCATATGGGTTCATAAAGCTTGATATTCCAATAACCGAAGTAGGAACTAATTCTATAAATATATTTTGAGTTTCTATCTCGATGTCTATTAAATACATCGTTGGTCTATCTGGCTTTTGGATGCTTTTGCTGATGATAAAGTTCACTTCAATTGCATTTTTTAGTTCGTTTGAATCCGATTTTTGTGAATTTATACTATCACAAGAACTATCTAAATTAACCGGAATCTCCTCTTCATCATCAGATGGTGAGTTTGAATCTTCTAATCACTCGAAATTTGATTTATCGACTAATTGGTGACTCAGTTGAAACTTTCGTTGATAAATTTGTTTGATTGAACTCGAAATGCTGCTTTTGATATCATAAGTGCTAAATTTCGAACTTGTCATCGCTTTAGACTCGATATTGGTCAGCACTGATTTACTAATTGTTTTGAAGGTACTCATGGTGAGCACAGGAATAATGCTAAAGTGCTGCATTAATGGATTGATAAACCAAATGTCGTCAGTATCGTGGGCGTCTCAGAACTGGCTCTCAGCAATTGAAGACTCAACTTCATCTTGCCTGTTTGATAAGAAATTATCAGCAAAGCTCTTGAAGCTCAACTGGTCGTCGTTATCATTTGAGTCGTAAAAGGCTTCATTTGTCGAACTGCTGATGCTGGCATTTAACATTTTTGAATTAGATTTTATATTTGACTTGTAAATGCTTCTCTTTGACAGCCGACTGATAAAGGATCTTTTTAATTTTGCATTGCTGATAGACTCTTTTAGTGAAATCTCTGCATCTTGACTTTTTGTATTTTCTTTTCCTAAATTTTGACTTGGAAGTCGATAATTATGCAGATTATAGTCGTAAACAGAGACTTGGTTGAGTTCAAAATTTGCTTTGATGCTGTTTGTGTAATTCAGACTGAATTTGACACCCTTCATGCAGGTAAGAAAATGACTGCCAGCAATACTGACAAGCATCTGGTCTTTTACACCGAGTGAATTTTTGCTGTCTATTTGGAGATAGCCGTCAAAAATTCGATCATAATTTCTATGGTTGCTTGAGCTATCATAGATCAAAGTAAGTGATACTATTTTGATTTCAAACTCAGCAGAGAATTCGAGACTACCCTGGCTAATACTTCCGCGATTTAATCCAGTTTCAGAATCGATTTTTGACTGTGATAAAAACTCATGAATATCGACCTCGTTTCTAATATCAGAAATGATGCTTTTAAAGTCTTCATCTTTGTTTTCTTGTTCAGTGAAATCTTGTATAATTTGCTTTGATATTTTCTTGAATGCGTCTGTTGGTGTTTCACTGTCTCAGTCTTTAATCTGCTTATCGATTATATAGTTTATATTCTTAACAGCAGCATTTATAGTCATTAGCTGAATCGGATCGATTATTAAGTCAAACGAATACAAAGTCGAGCAGATCTCGAACTTCCTCTTATTCACACTCGATTGATTTAAAGTCGTCTCAAATGACACAGCGCAGCTGTTCTCTGGATCTCCAATACACAGTATCGTAGTGACGCTTTGAATCCTAAGGTTTTGGTTTTGTTTCCCACATCTACTATTTTCTAAATTATCATCATTTTCGTCGACAAAAGGCGATGAGAGGAGATGGAGGCTGATCTGTCCTAATTGTACCGACTTTTTCTTCAATATCAGCAATTCATTGGGTAATTCAGCTTCGTGGTATTTACTTTCTTCTTGTGTTGTTTGATCCTCGTCTCAAGCCTGCATTTGAGGCTCGCTACTCGACTGCAGCTGCTCACTGAGATCGTCTTCTTTCCTTCAAAATTTAAAATAGCTGATTCTCAACAGCAAAGTAGGAAGCGACGAAAGGTTATCATGCTCGACCCCGAATTCTCACGGAAGGACTTTGACTGCAATATTAGTGACGGTCACTCCGATGTTCGCTAATAGCTTTGTGATCAAAGACGAGCTGAAGGAGACTTCAGTGTCATAGGTCTCGCTGTTTTCTTCATGTTCTATAAATCAAAAGATGGGGATTGATATGACAAAAAACATATGTGGCTGCTTGTTAATTAGCTGAATGCAAAGTTATCTTTATCACAATACAATAAATTTTCTCTATTTACTATGCTAATTTTGAAGATCGCTAAATACACTAAATTCGTATTTTTTATGATTAAAATTTAGTGGAATTATATTCGGTGAAAGATACGATATAATTAAAATTTTTATTGATTTCCTCTAAATCCAACCAATTTTATTTATATGATGGAAATCATTCGATTTTTAGTTGATAATTACGGTTGATTGAGGGATCTACAAAAATGGTGTCGTTTTTGCCTTTGTCCTGTTGACGCTGAGTTGGAGCTGGCATTAGTAATACATCGATTCCATCGATCTTTACTTCACCCCAGCTCATTTTGGCTAAGGACCAAGGAACGTCGATTGATTTGATAGTCGCGGAGACAAGTTTGAAGGGTGAGTCTCCCATTAATTTGTTAATTTCGTACGTGTTCATTTCAATATCATTAAGTCGAAGTGAACTTAATGAAAAGTTGATCTCATCAAAGTTGATATCGTTCTTTATATAAGTTCCAAATATCCTTTTGAAAATGTACTTGAATAGAGGCCTTATCAGCAAACTCATTTTTATTTAATATTTTTAAGTCAGAATTTAATTTATTGGCCAATAAGCAAATAAAATAAAGGGGTTTTGGGGT
>JAGYYN010045289.1:0-12224 GCA_021441665.1 Euplotes cf. woodruffi 2 WChen-2021 | reverse complement strand
GCTGGGCTTCTTTGATCCATTCGAGCAGCGGTTCTTTTATGAAGATCTCACAGGTGTCCAGTATCATCGTCTGGTTTTTCCTCAACGCGTAGAGAGCGTGCTTCATGTATCCTTTAATACTGTACGGCTCGATGAGGTCGAGAATTTGCACTGTCAGTCTAAACGGAATCAACTCCGGGATGCCGAGATGCAATCCACTGTCGAATGCAATTCCAAAGTCGATTCCGTATATGCTTCCTGAACTCAGACTGATTAAGAAGTTTTCGAGGTGCCGATCGCCGATGCCGAGAATGTAGCTTGCTATGCACAAGCATGCGTATGACTTTATGAAGTTCGCACGTTTACTTAGGAATGTCTCTGGAGCATCAGATGTGTTTTTGATTCCTTCTCTCAGCACATACCGCGGGAACTTTGAGCATACTCTTTTGAAGTTGTCGACTACATCTTCTCTTTTGCAATTTAAAGCAGATATATGCTGGTCTTGAATCGAGCCTGTGAGGTTAGAAGATTTATAAATTACCTTTTGGATTTATCTTTTGCAGCCATTTCCTCATTTCAACTGTTGCTCTGCATTTTGCGATGCCTTTCTTGTCCGGAAGGTTTCTTTCGATAATTTCTTTCAGCGGAACTGTATTATTGATCCATTCAAGTACACCAGTTCTATTGGAAATCGGGACAACTTGGAATGTTGACAGCTGCAGCTCTCTGTTATGGCAATTAGGATCATCAATGAAGCATTTATTCATGATTTTAAATACTTGTTGGACTCTTTGATCTAGCCTCAAGTCTTCCCCTCCTTTGACTAGTAAATCGTATTCTTTTTCATTTGATCCGTTTAGAGTTAGTCTTTTTGGTTTTCGAATTGATCCAAGAGTCAGTACATTTTTCCTGAAGCTTGCTATCTTAACGTGGTTGTCGACAAATGGTTCACTGTCGTCTTCATATTGTCCTGGTATTTCGATGGAATGTTTATTCTCTGAATAGCTATACAACGCAAGCCATTCTCAAAATATCGAGAGTTTTTGAGTTCCACTTTCAATATTTTCAATTCTATAGTTTATATAAGACAACAAAATGCATACCTGTCATTAATCTCGGTGTACGTATCTCGAATAGCTTCAACGAACTCATTATAGCTCATTTTCAAAAGTAGTTTGCCATCTGGGCCAAAAGCCTTGAGTATCTTCGGTCCGATCTCCTTTGTAAAGCTTCTGTTTTTATCACCAATCCTGATACCAATGTATTTTCGTTCTTCTGAAGTAATATTCTCTATCATTAAGGCGGCGATAGAGGCTGCCTTGGCTTTACTTGCAGCATCTTCTCTCAGCATCGCCTCTCTGATAAGATCGAACCAGTACTTCCACCGAAACTCAGGCTCGACGAGGTAGTCCAAGGCAACTGCAAAGCCGTTGAGTCCATCGTTGACAGTTGCTCAGTATTTTTGAAGTGCTTTATAAAGTCTCGATTCTTTCACAGACACGAGTTTTAGAGCCAAATCAGACTCAACGACTTTGAATACGTAAAACAGAGCCTGCGGGTAGTTTTTGAATAAATTAATAACAGTTGTCGAAATTATCTCCGATATCGGCTCGTTAATGCAAGCGAGAATTTGACTCTTCCATTCAAGAAACTTCCAACTTGGAGTTGCCTTTGATGATTCCTTGAAAATCGGGCCTCATTCACCTGGGAATTTTGTTAATGCCTGGATCATTCGCGGAATTAGAGACGAAGAACCAGGAGCTCCTCTATTTAACGCTGCAAATCCTGACTTTATCAAAATTACAGCAAGCATCTCTTCAGTGTAATTTTTAGCAGCAAGCGCCTCTTTGATTATACTATAGTCAGAGGATAGGATTTGGTCTGCAAAAGAAGCAAATTTCATATGAGCTTCTGTTAGTATTTTGCTGTTGATTTCCTTCGTCTCTGACTTTTTAATGACTTTGTGATAAATACTGTATGTTTTTTCCATTGCATCAGCAAAGTGGCTATTCACATCATGCTCGATTATTTCTTCCTTAAAGTTATGAAGTACGACCTCCATTATCATTTGTTTGATGTCACCGAGTAAGAGTGCGAGCCTGCTGGTGTGATTAAGCGAATCGCTTTCTTTCAAATTGCCTTGCTTTTGTCGCTTGATAACTTCCTCGATCTTCTTGAGTCTCGTGATGTTAAGCTCGAGTTCTTCATTTAAGTACTTTGTCCTGTACTGCTTTATCTTTAGCTCAACAATAAGAGGAGTACAAGTATGCAGATCAATTCATTCATCGACTGCTTTTCTTAAGTACTTCTCAGATGAATCGTAAAGCGCCATTTCTTTGGCTCCAGTTGCTGCTTGAAGATAGATCAGCGATCGAATGTCAGCGATATTTTCATTTTTCGCTAAATCAGTTTTAAAGTCCTTAATATTCTTCGAATAAGCGTCTAAATAGACAATTCTTGAAGTCACAATATCGTCCCAGAGACTGATCGGGTCATAAACTGGATTCGGTGTTCTTGTGAGCCAGCTCGAAATACTATCGTAGACGCTTGCCTTCAGCTTTTCTTCATCATCAAGTCCAATTCGTGTGATGAGTCCTAAAAACTGTCTTCATTCGTAATTCTTCATGATTTTTTGGATTACATAATGCTGAGCGTGGCTTGGTACTCCAAAATTCACAGTTTTGATGTCCTTATCGATATAATAAAGGCCTCTCATCCAGTCTTCATTAAGGATAGATAGCAGTGAAAGCTGATACGAGTACTCTCGTTCTAAGTAATATTTTGTATTCGGGTTCTTCATCCACATTTCCACTGAGTCCTTCAGCTGGCTTGAGTACTTTGGTACTCGAATTCAAGAGTCGATCAGGACACGTGAGATTCAGCTGTCAATATTATCATTTATGAGCATCGGTTCAAGATCTTGTCATATTGACTCCCACTCTAATAACTCAGATTTGCATTTGTAGTAATTATGCTTCATTTCGTCTGCGAGTTCCTCGAGTATAAAATTATTTTCGCTGTTTTCTAACTGATCCAGGTACTTCTTCGCGAGCTTATTTACGTTCAGCTTGATTGTAAGTTTCGCCTAAGTTCTCGATTTTTATCTGGCATATTTCCTTATCTTCGCTTTCCTCAAAAAGCAAGAACTCGTCAAGCATTAAGTTTTGGCTTCCAGTTGAGTCTATATAATATTTTATGTAAGCTTACCTGCAGCTTCATGCAGTCTTTTGAGGCAGATCCATTCTTTGCTTTTGTTGAATTTGTCTGATGTCATTCCGTGCTTTTTACCTTCTTCTTGCTCGTCTTGCTGCTTGTAGATGATCAGTTCTTCTAATAGTAAAATTGCTTTTGAAAAGTTCAGACTTTTGATCCCTGCCTTTTTGACTGCGTTGATGTCGATATTTTTATAGCTCTTGCACAGCTTTAGTAAAATCAGCAGGAGGCAAGAAATCGTTGAGCTATCACAGGCCACACTTTCATTCAAAAGTGAGATTGCAGTATTCGCTAGGTCATCTTTTATCAGTTGATCTGGCTCTCTGTCAAAAAGTGAATCAAATAAGTTGTAGAACAGCGAACTTGCAATCTCAGGATCGAGTAAGACTAAAGATTGCAGTGGGTATAATAGGTCTTGAGAGTGTAAAGTTATTGGATCTCCGTCGACCTCTTTTGAATCTAGGTCTCTGTTCTTCATAATGAATTTCATCCTCATCGCCTTTCGTTCTTTTTCTGCGTGTTCCTCCTGTTTCTTTTTAGTTTCTTTATGTTTATTTTGATTAACTCTGTAGACTCCATCTGGTCCAAATCTAACATTTTTGTTTCTTCCAACAGTCGATATGGGTCTTTTTATATCATTTTTCTCGAAGAATTTCGAAAAAGCAGCTGGAATCTTTCTCTTTCTTATCGCGGAGACAAATCACGAGCTTGATTGTTCTTTCGACATCTGCGAGTGCATGTTTTTATCTGAGCTTCCAATTTTAAATGACGAGTGCTTGCTGAGATCTAAATTTCCTTTGTCAGAAGCCTTCTCGAGAGATAGGCTGTTCTTTAGGTCTTGATTTCGAGACTCATTTTCGCCTATTGACATCAAGAAGGAATCTTTATTGTAAGACTATAAAATTAAACTCAGTGAGTACCTTATAAAACTTGGAATCTTTCTGGAAGCTTGACGACCACTCAATCGTTTGTCCAAAGCTTGCTTGATAGAACGAATTTTCAATTGCTTGGTCTTCATTTTGCGAATTCGACAACTCCCGCTTGACTCCAGCCTTCTTAATAGGCGATTTTGATTCCTCCCTCGGGTTTGAATTTGAGTAATCAACGTCCATATTGTCGTTTGATGGTTTTATTAAAGAATTACTTGCTTCAAAAGATGTATCGGAGAGTTTAGAAAACCTTATCAAGTCGAGTATCAACCAAACAGTCGCTTTTAGCCAAGTTTGCTCATTCTCAAACATTGGTTTGTACTGCATCATTTTCAGCAGTCTTTCTGTTGGATTTGAAGGCAGACGATTTGGGTCAGACCAAAAGATCAGCAATTTATTCTTAATTATTTCATTTTGATCTTCGATGTTTTTGATCAGTGCAATCTCAGCTATTTGTTTAAATTTTCCGCCGTCGTTGTACAGAGAAACCATTAAATCGCAGTATAGCCCTCGCGTGAGGTGGTTTCGGTTACTTCTGATGACCGAGTGCATATTTGGCTGAGAATTGATATCCAAAACAACATTAAAAAGGTTATCTCGGTATGCTGAGTCTGATTTTACAAGCTCTTTTAAAAACAATATAAAGCTTTGCTGACATTCGTCGTCCTTATCTCAAATTATGTCCTCATAGTTCGCTTGAATCGACATTCAAATTTCGTTGATTGCTTTTTCATTTTGATCTTTAAGCAGTTCGACAAGACAAGATCTTAAAGATTGCAATATTCATGCTCTAAATGACGCAGAGAACGGCTTCAAAAACGATAGAAGTTTTTGAAGAATCGGCTTCTCGAGTGCAAACAGCCCCTGGTACTTGCTTATTTTTGCGACGATACTAATAAATAAGTCTTGTTTGGCTTCTCCAGAATACATCAACTGAATTTTAGAGCTTGCGTCTTGCATTAGTTCAGGTTGATTAGCAAGTAACACCCCGATCACTTCACTTGAAGCGTAAATAATACTTCGCTTTCGGTGTTCAAGCTGTTTTATTAGCGCAGAAAGTAAATTAACTCGAATACCGAATTTTCAAGCAAGTGCAATAATTTGAATTCCTGCCATTTTCCACAGATCTGAATTTTGTATTTCTCCATCCTTCGAGTTCAGCATTTTGCCGATCATTGTTTCGTTAAGCTCGGTGACGTGATCCTTCCACTTTTCGAGGAGTCGTCCGATAATACTGATGTTGTGGGTAAATATCAGTCTTCTCTTGTCAGCAGAGTACTTAATGAGTCAGTTTAGTATTTCGTTTCAGTGCTTGCGCAGCTTTTCGTCATCGTAGTTGAATTTATCACTGAAGTTGATCAGAACCGTTCATATATCTCTGAGGAAGTAGTGAAGCCCTTTGCCTCCTGTATCCTTTGAAATTAGATATTCTGCAAGATACTCGAACCAGTAGTTTGCGTAGTTGTGGAACAGGTTCGGCCGGTTAATTATCAGCTTCAGTACAAACAGTCTTGCAGAATTATTCAGATTTTTATAATCTTTGTAAATATTCTGCATCCACCCTGGCATAACATCAGATTTCCAGTCATTTGAAAATTGTTGGTTCATTGAATCTAATGCAAAAAGTACTCCTTGCATTCAAGTGTGCTTGTTTATATGATCGAGTTCGAATTCATCGTCGTCTTCTTCATCTGGGTCTTCTTTTTCGTCAGAATCTTCATCTTCAGCAACAATAAATTTAACCCGATCTTTGGCTCTTATTTTCACTGGAACTTGGTTCTCTTCAGGTTTTGCATCTTGAGGGATACTTAGAAGTAAATTATCCTAAACAAATTATATACTAATCTTACACTTGAGACGAAAAAGTTGTCATTAAAGCGCTTGATGATTTCATCTTCACTTGGGTCTTCAAAGTGGTTGTCATTTTTGCTTCCTTTTACTTCAAAGTCAGTTTCAACGCAGAACTGGTACTTAATGTGTTCTGGGATGAGTAAATTCCACACAGGCGATTTCGACTCTCCAGTACCGAATAAGAACTTTTCAAATATCGATTCTTTAGTCTGGGTTGTCGAAATTACAATACATATTCACGACCAGCATCCCCATATATAAAAGCTCGTAAGTTCTCGCCATTCGTTCTTGTCTTCTTCTCGGTGGAGCTTACCTTCAGCAAGTTGAGGAAGCTCAGCAAAGCTTCCTGCGTGGCAGACTTTAATGAGAGCCTTCGTGAGCTCGACTCCTTTAACTTTGATTGCATTGTAGAAGTCTTTGACAGTCGCTGAGCTTTTGTGTATCCTCCTTGTCCACACTTCAAATATTTTGAGTATGTAGCCTCTAAAAATATCAGCAAGCTTGGTACCTTTCTTTCAGTTGGAACATCGTCCTGTCGATGTCTTTGGAGTCGAATTCAGACTGCATTATTTTGAGTAGCTTTGGGGCAAACTCGTTAATAATCGGAGTCAAGAACTCAAAAGAGCAGGTTTTGAAAATTTTAAGCAGTCATCTTTCCACAATTCCAAATTTCAAATTGTTGTGGATGTTTTGGTTCCCCTAAAAATTACTATTTTAGTACTTACAATCACCTGCTGGTCAGCATCGAAATCGATAAACTCTGAAAATAGATTCTTAGTGTTGACGAGGAAGTCAGCCTGGCTCAGTTTATTTATACTTTTTGTAATCAGCGTGTGTAGTCCTCTTTCAAGTTTGTGCTCAAGAAGAGTTTTGTCTTCTTTAATCGCGCGGTACAGAAACTTAATAGCCTGAGGGTTCTTTGAAAAACTGATTATGTTCAAGATCCCATCGAATATCATTTCGTAGTACCGCTTTTCTCTAGTGTCAGGCTTGATCTCATTCGACCAGAGCGGGAAGTATTGGTTCATTATACGGAGAACTGCACCTGTCAGTGCTTCACCGATGGTTTTACTTCCTCCTTCAAACTTTTGCTTCAACGGCGACTTGATGTTGTAAATAATACCGATGAGATTCAGGCATTCGTATTTGATAAACACCGGATGTTTATCATTTGAGTAGTCGTTGATCTGGTTCATAAAATGAGTGAGTAACTTGTTTGATTCAGGAACTGTAGCTTCATTAAATAAATTTTGTTTCTGGCAGTAGTGAGATAGCACACTGTAAAACCTTAGCTGGTCTGCTTTTCTATCGTCGTCATCAGGCATTTCCTTCCATTCTCGAGGAATGTACTTAATAAATCATTTTAATATATCCGAGTAATCGTCGTTGTTTTGTACTAGCGAGTTGATGATCGGAATCCACATTGTTAATAAAACTTGGTTTTCAGAAGTCCTCGCAACTAGGTACTCGATTGCCTCTGTATTTGAAGAAATAAACCGTCAAATGTAATCGATTCCCTTTTGAAAGTCAGAGCTTTTGTCAGTCAGCCAAGATCACACTTTGTCATAGGGGATATGCAGTTGTCACAGGAAATTGAGTAGTATCTTGCCTTTGAGGTTGATAACAGGACTGGTGTTGTTACCAACCCATAGCTCTGTTCATCCTACTAAATGTGGATTCCATTTGTCACAGAGTAAATCATGGATCATATAAGATGTGGTTGGTTTTTCGATCTCAATAAGTGAAAGGTAGCCGTTAGTAAGCTGAATGATCACCTTTGCTGTATATTCTTCAGGTAGTTCAGGATCAATACAAGTTAGGTCGATGTAGTCATAGTTATCCTTGACTTCTTTAATTCCTTCAAGCAGTCTCCTTCCTCTGTCTTGAGTTAGTACCTTAATGTATTCTTTCGTGCACTGTATGAGTTCATCGACTAATTTATCATCGTCGTTCGAAGTAATTCAAAATGAATCAGGAATCAGTAAAATCTGAATAGCAGTTGAGTAGGTATTAAATCCCGACTGGTCTTCGATTTTAAGCACGCAGTCTTCGTAAAACTGCTCGTTTTTGCTACAGTGAGTGAGGAACTCGTATAGTTGTCTTAAGTACTGCATTTTTATAAACTTCCTCGAAATGTCTTCGCTGATTTTCTATATTCGCATGTTAAAGTAGATAATTTACCTTTTGAGCTCCGGCTGGGTCGTTGTCTTCAGAAGGTTTGAGAACTTTGACGACAGCGATGATGTTAAAAATCAAATCCTCGTTAATTAGTAAAACTGGGTCGATCTCCATATTAAAAACGAGCCAGTTGATTCCTTGAAGTTGAGCGGTAAGGTGATCGATTAAGTTGTTTTGCTCATTTAACTGCTTGATATCTTGTTCTTCAAGCTGCTTTAGCTGCTCTTCGATGATACGTTTATTGACAGCAATATTTCACTTCCTGATAAGCTCAATGATCCACTGCGATAACGACTCGGGTCTTGGCTTTGATATCTCCATGAAGTATTTTGAAGCTAAAGTATAAAGCACTTTTTGACTTTCAAATCGACAGTATCGATCTGAACTAATACTGTTTTGAAGGAGGTACTCTGCGAACTCTTCAAAAATGTGCGATTTGAGGATATTTTCACTCGGTTCGTCCTTCTGGCTTTCCTTTTCTAATTCTTCTTTGACAATCTTTGCAAAATACTCGATGTTGTCAATAATCAGCTGACTGAGCATTCATAGTTCAGACGCGTGCTTTTGTTCTGATTGAGGGCTGCCTTCGTTATAGTTTTTGCTGCTTGTTGCAACAATAAGCTGGCTTACATTTTTAAAGCATACTGGAACTATTTCTGTCATTGCGAATTCGAATAGCGAAAATCTGGCTTCTTTCACGATGTCGAATATTTTCGCAAGATTGAAAATAGATACGTATCTTCGATAAGGATTTGGATGAGATGAATCACTTTGAAGATTTCTGAAGATCGCCTTAATCCATCTGTTACTTTTCGATGCAACATGCGAAGCAATCAGAGCCTTTGTGTATTCTCATATTCAGTTGCTGCTTAATTCGAGACTCATGTGTTTATTTATCAGAAAATGCAATTTCTTGTAAAGCTGCTAACATATTTCTCGTATCAACAGAGTCAAATGGAATCGATTGAGCAAACCATCTTACAAACTGAATGCAGAGAATTTTGAATGGAGGTCCGTGAACTGGAGAAGTTAACAATTCTTTGCTTTCAATTAAATCCTCGATATTTGCTTTCAGAGCTATATTTATGAATATCAAGTTACTTACAATTCATCAGATCTCAAGCAACATTTTTATTCTCTGAGTCTGCTTCGTGTTCTGAAAGTTCTATTACTCTTGAAAGTACTTTATGAAGTTGAATCTGGAATCCAAATCCTTCAAGGTTGACATTGAACTGCAGTCCAGATGATTTATTTGTTAAAATATCGACAAACTCGACTTTTTCACTAACGACCTTATTAAGTTTATCCGTATCTTCCTTGACAATCTTATGACTGATTCCTCCGAGGCGTCCAAGTAAGCCGAGAATTCTGACTTCAATCTCTTCATACTCGTTTTTAATCAGACTTCGGTTTTCTTTGGCAGCCTGGAGCTTTCTAAGTGCAATCGCTCTGCCCTTTCGCATATTTTTGTCTTCTTCACAGTCTTCGTTGTTTTTATCAGCAGGGATGTCTTTGCTGGTGACGAGTAACGACAGTAAAAAGTTAAATATTTCTGTCCTTGCTTTTTCAGCTTCTTTTAGCTCTTCAGTGGGGCTGTTGTAGTTTAATGAAATGCCTGAGCATTCCTCACCTAAATTCAAAATTAGATCAGCTTAGATAAGTCATATTAAAAGCGATTGAATACCTTTTATTAGCCTTAATATTTGCTCGATGTAGTCTAAGAGCAAGTGCTTTTTGCGCTCCTCGCCTCCAATTTGAAGAAATCCACTTCTGAAGTCGTTTAGCTTAGGAACTCCTATTTTCATAATCCATCTGTGCAGGATTTCGTATACTGGTTGATGTGCTTTACATAAAATATCCTTCGCCTCAACTGTGATTAGAGGAACGATCATCAGAGGGTAAAGCTTTGGATTTTTTACTGAGGTTATTAACCGATGGACCAACTGAACATAGTTCGGGTACCATCTTAGGAACCATTCGCTTTGGCAATTTGGGATTAGCAGCAACATAAAGTCGGATAATCTGTATAAAAAGGTATTTGATATTTGAGAATTTAGCTCAAATGACTGAGCTTTATCATCTGACTGCTTTTGGCCAGAGTAATTATCAATGTAAACATCAGTTGTCACGCTTGAAATTCACTGAATGATTGAGTTCATCAAAGTATCGTATATTAGTACGCATGTCGGCTCACTTTGCAATTTTGCTGCTTCGATTAGACCTTGCCAAAGTAACACTCCGTCGTCGAGTGATTCTTCAAGTTCAGCTTTTGTAACTCCTTCGTGAACTGTGATGATGTCTCCGACTGCTTGGTTTACAAATCTTACAATCCAGTGAATAAAAATAGCTTGGTGCTTGTGAAGTGCCATTATCAAAGAAGCCAGAGCTTCGAGAAACTTTGGTCTCCATTTCACATAAAGTTTTCTGAAATTCCTAGTCGCAGTAAGCGCAAGGTCATAAAAGTGTTGGCACTCTCGTTCACCAGGAGGAGACTCCATATTTTTAACGAAATTAGAATAACTAAATAAGAACGAAATCAACTGCTTTTGCTTCTTCAAAATGACTTTAAACTTATTTAACCTCACGTTCAGGGTCGGAAAGGTCACCGAATTCTCTAAAAATAAATAAGCGATGCTTACTCAACAATTCTGTAAGTGTTCATTTCGACAAACATTAGTTTTTCGAGGTAAATTTTGAGTGTGTCTTCGCCCATGAGCTCTTTGATTCCTTTTGAAAGAATTCCGACTAAACACACTTAAATTACTGCGATTACCAGCTTTGACTGTTGGTTCAATCTTGACGCTGTGCTCGCTTTCGTCATTCCAGACTTGAGTCAGCAGCTCGATGACTTCATGTGCGATCTTTTTGTTCTCTTCACTTTCATTCTCTCAGTTTGCAACTTGGGTGGCAACCTGAGCCAAGAGCTCAGAGGAAGCCTCCCGGATATCTTGGTTCGATTGGGTCGCACCAATTTCGAGTGAACTAGGAGCATTAACAAATAAAAGTACTTTGAAATAATCGACTTGCTCTCTTTTAGCAGTTCAGCACTGAATAAGTCAGAATGTGCGGAGAGTAAATTTATCGCTTCCACTCAAACCCTAACCGAATTGATCGCCTTGTTCGGCTTAATCAACCCTCTCGCTATTTTGAATAGCTTTTGTAATTCTTCAGGCTCTCTATGACGATGAATTTAGATCATTAAAATATTCAAAATCTTAACCCACAGAGTTTGACTTGAAACCAGTGAATTTATTGCAACAAAAATACTTACAAAACGCAGTCATGAAGACAATACGAAAATCCGCGTAAAATTCCACAGATGTGTTTGATTTCAAACTTATCGCTGTCGAATTGTTCAAGCAAAGAGTTCATCATGACGTCTTGAGTTTCAAGCCTGTATTCCTGTGATTCCTCTGGGTACAACTTGTGTATCATGCCAACTAACTCCCAAATAGTTGCTTTGAGAGTCGCTCCTGGCCTTCTGAGTTTAATCTCATCTTGCATGATGCCAATCAGCCTCGTTGGGTTCATCATATCTTTAATCTGTATCGGGTCAAAGAGGCAGAGAATCTGTATTAGTGGGTGGAGGGCAGCCTCTCGGACAAGCTGGCTACAATCTCCTGAAAACGACTTCAAGCATGTTTTCTATACGAATCTCGAACTTGTGCTTACCACAATATTTTCAATGTAACCATATATCTTTTGATATTTGATCTCGATGTAATCAGTCAGGACTTCATATAACTTATTTACGCATGCTCGAGAGGATGTTGTCGTTCTTGGATGCAAATTCATCCAAGAACAGCAGAATGCTCTTATCTGAGTTAAATATTTTGTACAGTCACAACGCTATAAAAGTTAGGTTAGCCAAATTCTGATAAATCCTGGGGTCTCAGCGACTTACCGATATCTCCCTCAGACATCAACGGATCCAGCATAATTTGTTTGATTTCGTTGACAGTCTGCTCCGAGTCGGCAACAGTCGATATCATTCTTAGATTATCTAAAGCTTCGTCGATCTTTGTCTCCATTTCTTCGATAAATTAGCAAATTTCAATTAATTTAAGTTTTTGC
>JAGYYN010045270.1:0-14642 GCA_021441665.1 Euplotes cf. woodruffi 2 WChen-2021 | reverse complement strand
GTGAGTGATGGTTGAGGTAGTGTGGAGAAAATGGGGTCGAAGCCAGGCCGATATCGCTCTAAATTTTCCGAAATCCGTAAGTACTGGTAATTTTAGCACTAGACTACTTCACTAATATCAAGCAGTATTTGAGGGGGCTGAGGAAGCTGCAGAAGTTAAGATTCACTATTAAGCCGAGATACAATTATTATAATTACATCGCTGCTGTTTTCATCACCTGGTACGGGCTGAAGTACGTAAAGCACAACTTCATGCAGTCGGAGTATGATATCAGAAAACAGCCCAATTTTCTGATACCGAAGTTCGTATATAAGGTCAGAAGGGAGTCGTATATTTACTGGGAGATCTCAAGACTTGCAAGAGGATTCCCTAAAACATTCACTTACTCGAACTGGGACGAACATGCTAAAATGATGTACCACGTCGATATGGAAGGAAGCACTTACTTTGAAAAACTCAGTTTCAAAGAGGAAAGAGTTGATCTTATTGATAACCCTCTCCTCGGACCTTACATTCGAAGAAAGGAGGAGTTATACAAAAATGATCAGTTGCTTGAAGAAGCGAGTAGAATTGCGATTTACTACATCAACATTCATCAAAGATACGACCTTGAAAACTATCTGCATTACAAACCGGTAACCGTAATGGACTGGGTGAGAGCAGCCTACTACGGATTTATGATGACGACAGGGCTTGCAGATAAATACAGAAATCAGCAGTTTATCTCAAAGCCTGACTTTATATACAACCACGAGAGAAGAACGATAAATTTGAACCTGCTAAGTCCGGATATCGAACGAGTCACCCTCAACACAGCGAAGTGGCTGAGGAAGGACTTAGCGCATATCATCAGCTTCCTCGAAAAGTATGCTTGTGAAGAAGCAGCGCAGCCTCATGAACAAGAGGCTGTTAATTAACATTCAATTTTTATTATTTTAAAGCAGCACACAACTGTATTTAGCTGAGATTATATAGAGAATATAAATTAAATATTTATTGATCTAAAGCCAATTAATGTCTGATCAAAAAGAAAGCAATGAGCTGGCGTTTCAGTTTACAAAGCTCGTATTCAGCAACCAGAAGTGGAAGGAGTCTGACCACAACAGAGATTTTAGTCCTGAATTCCAGCCCGCAAGACAGGAAACAAAAAGTGAAAATAGGTCTGATAACACAAAGCGCAATAAATTGCTTATTAATGCATCAAATTTAAATTCATCTCCTAAGAGTTACCCGGTTGAACAACAGGAGATCAAAGAGACTAAAGAAAGGAAGTCAAAGCTATAGAAAAGGAAGTAAAAGCTCAGAGACAAGATCGCAGCGCGAGGGTGTACAAGTCGCAACACAACAAACCTTTGATTTTAAATGAAAAGGAAATCGATGCCTCCAAACAAAACATGTGCAAAGGAATCAAATGTAAAATTTCTACTCCAAAATATATGCAGATAAACCTCAAAAGAAATGGGTTTATGAATGTCAGTGAAAATCTAGGCGCTGATGGCAAGACCAGAGACAAAAGTACGAACTGAACGAAAAAGGCAAAATTATGAATTGAGTTCTCCAAAATTAACTCGCTCACTAAAGCTCGAGGAGTGAGCGCAGATGAAGTCTTGAAAGTGCCTGATACCGACGCAGTACAAAAGGAAGCAAAGCCTTCAAAGCCACCAAAGAACAAACAGATTAAGGTAAGCTTGATTCTGCTTCTCGAGTTCATCAATAATGGAGATTTAAAAATAAAAATATAAATTAAGTCTAAAAGCAAGCTTTAGACTTCGTTTAAGGTGCAGAAATCTTCAAGAGAGCAGAAGATCAGCAATCTTATATCCTCGATTAATCATAACAAATCGCACAGAGATGAGCATAGTAAATCTGGCAAGCAGTCACGAAAGCTGAGCTGAAACAACAGCAACAGCAGCTACAAAGGGATTGATAACGATAGAATTATAGATTCAAGTGCAAAATCCTAAAAAGTAAGGCTGGTAATCGCAACAGTAACGACTAAGGACAAGCAGGCAACAATTATAATTGCTTTGTATCTGTCGTGCATGTTCTATCTATATTAGAATAAAATTTACATTTTACTCATATGAAATATTTCTTTGTTAACTGATTTGATTAGAGAACCAGCAGAGCCAATCAAGACTAAAGACATCGAAGTGGTATTCGTCAACGAAGTCGTCCACCAAAAGCCAAAAGAGCACAGTAAATCTCGGAATCAGGAAGCAAGAGGAAACCGCAACGATCAAGTCCGTTCTTCAGATGCCGAAGCTAAGCAGAACCTAAAGATCCAGACTGACAAGATAGTCATGAACAATGCAGAGGACTTTTTGCCGGACTTTGGATACAACAAAGATGTGTCTCACCTCAACATGAAGAAAATTAGAAGCGAAAAGGGGTGACACGACCAAGAATCCGAAAAGGAAAAGACGAAGTATTCATGAAGAGTGTTTCGGAGCAACTCAAAGCGTTCTTCATTTGAGATCAAGCTTTCGAGCAAAGATCGGTCGAACAAGCTCAACCTCAACATCCTTTCCTCTTCGAACAGCAGCAAGAGTAAAAGCAAAAGCAAGGAGAAGAAAGGATTCGCACTGACTATGAACCCGATCAGCTCGACTAACTTTAAATTTGCGATTGGCAATTTGCCAATCAAAGTGAGTCGAGATGATGACATGTTGTTCTCATTTAGAAACCAAGTGGTGACGAATCGCTCAGTTAAAGAAAATGAGTCAAACCAGATTCCTGAGTACATCACTTCCCGATACGGGGAGATTTCATATTTGCTGACTAATCTCGAAGACAATGTCACTCAGTTCTTTAATGACTTTAAAATGTGAGTTGAAAACCTCGAAAATGATACAGAGGAAGATACCACATCTAATATTGATAGAAGTGTTGAGAAGTACATCAAAGGAGTCTCTAGCGAAGACGATAACGACTACGAAGAACAAAACAGCCTTATTACTCTTCTTGATATTGAAGATAATGCAAATGATCCTGATAATCAATTTGATGTTGAAATTGACGAAAGCCAATTTAAAGAACGTAAAACTCACGAGAATAGTGGTATTATATTATATCAAAGCTTACACCATAACAATTTTAATTCAGGCAAACATAATGTGTCAAATCCGCAATCGATGGCGAATAAAGCAAAAAGTACTGAACCAAAGCAATGCTCGTCGGCAAATAAAATGATTGAGTCTTCTTTAAACTTAAAGGCGATCGACCCATTAAAAATATCAAAGTCTAGTACAACTCCGAAGTCTCAAAATAAGAAGATCAAGCCTCAGATTTCGATATTGAAATCGGCAAAGAGTACGCGGGCGACCGTGTATTCTTCGAAGAAATCTTCGAAGTCAAAAACTCAGCCTCACATATCTAAAACAGCTGATCGAAAAATGAGGAAAATGCTCAATAATGAGGACAGCAAGTCTGGAGGAAGAAGAGAGGAAAGAATATCGAAGAAAAGCATGGACAGAATCTGCAACAACCCGAATGATAAAAGTAGAGGCACGTGATTGATAACATCTCCAGATAACAGTAATAGCGGTAGAGGCGTTATTAAGTTTTTCTCACTAAAAACAAGAAGTTCAAGAAACCAAAAATAATAAAGGAAAACTGACTTCTGTCTCGACTAATCGACCCTACTTCAAGATAAAATCAAATAACTTGCCGACATCAAAAAGAAGCAGTAGTGGGAGGAAGGATACGTACAGTAAGTCACAAAATAATAGAAACGAACAGCAGATTAACTTCTACGGTGACCCACAAAGCTTAAGAGTCAAGCAAGATGACTGCAGATTTGAGGAGAACGAGAATACCGCGCCTAATCAGCTGCTTGTTCAGCAAAAGTCAACTGACAAAGAAGAGCAGATTTGTAATTAAATGACATCTATTATAGGTTCAACTCTAATTTATTGAATAATCTGATTATTTTATCAACTTGCTTATATAACTTAGCAGTTTACTTTTGAATAGTAAGCATAACGTTTAATCAATACTTGGTTATGTATAAATAGCTATTATATCTTTATTGCAGTTACGAAACTTCCCCTGCCCTCGATCTTTTTGCTTTCAAAATTACAACATTTTAAATAAAAATGCAAAATAAAAAAGAGTGAAATTTAATAGTAAAAACCAGTATTTTAATCAAAAACTTACAATTTTTTCAAATGTAAGAAAATAAAAACTAGTAATAAGCATTCTACAGATGCAAATGGTTTCAAATAAAAAGCAGGTTGCTTCTAAATTCTATCTCTAATAACCAAGACCCAAAATCCTTTCTTCCCTTGTCCTCATAATCCAAATATCATACAAAAAGTAATCAGTTGAATATTGAGTACTAAAACCCTGCATTGGCTGTAATTGAGGTTTGAATTAAGTAATGAATTCTAATTACATTTTAGTAATCGCGCACTTTCTAAATCCTTTGCTCTGGCTCTTGTGCTTTGAGCTTTGTGTCTTCGACTTCCTGCCTTGAAAGTCCTTAAAGACCTCAGCGTAGCTCGGGGTGACTTCTTTAAGTTTACTGAACTCTTTGTTGATCTGCCGCACTTTGTGCAGCGGGATGTTCCCTGAGACTATACAAAAAGACGGTAAACCGGCGACAACATTCAATGGGCTCCAGTAGCAAATATTTTGGATGCGAAAATTAACTAAAAATGAATAAAACTCAATACGGATAAGTTACGCAAAATGCTTACTTCGCTCATTTGATGTAAGACTTATCTCAATTGGACTCGATTTTTGGTTGCTTGCCGGCTCTTGAATCTGAGGCTCTTTTGTATTGGATAACAACTTTGAAATGTTGACTTTGACTCCGTCAGACTGGTGCAACTCGTGTGTGTTGCAGTTAAACGTACTGAAGATCTGGTAATTGTTGAAGTTTGAAGGCTCAACATTCCATACGGGGAACTTGTGGTCGTGCAGAGAGATATTTAGATTTTCATCTGGGGTTTCATCATTATGAAACCTGTCTTTTATTCAAGTCAAAGTGTTCGCTGTTTTTTGACTGTGGATGTTATCAGTCAAATCCATCTCTGGGTTATTTTTAGACTCACCAATTAGTGACTGCTCACTATTTCTTGACTTATAATGAGGCAAGTTTCGCTTTGAACTTCTGTTTACTTCGAAAATATCAGGAAATGACTCTTTAAGTCTTTGAGTCTGACATCCCTGCGCATTCATTTCTATCCTCTTTCGTAGCTGATTTGAAAGAGAATTGGGGTTTGTATCAATATTTTGAGGTGATTCTTGCTCTAAAATTTTAATACAAATGATGATACCCTGCTCAATAAGATCTATTTGATTTGATATTATCTTATTTAATTTTTTATTTTGATTTGCACTCTCTTTCTTATTCTGTTGTTTATAGTTTTTAGATTTATTTTAGTTTCTAAATCAGATATAAATAAGTTCGTTCTTACAGCTGAATCATTATTTCTATTCCTCTTGAGTTTCTCCTGTTCGATGAGCTTCCCAATTTGGCTATTTTTATTGCTATTTTGTGGAACGAAGAGATCTTTAAAGCATCATTCGTCTTTCTCAATAGAAATATTGCTGCTATTATTTTCAATATTCTTGCGGCTTGAGTAAGATGCGCTTTCATTCAGTACAGATTCACTAAAGAATGATTAGACCTCAATTTATTCTATGACACAATCTAGCAGTACAATTTATCTCTCCAAATTGCGATATAAACATAGTGATTTTAAACCTCGTATTAATTCAAAACCTATTATAGCTAATAGCATCTTTCAGCAACCAAAATTACTTTTGTGTGAACACAAGTTGTCGTTTGGCATCATTAATGGAGCTATTCTCTTTCGAGCTTGGTGAGTTATCATGATCAGTAGCGATCTTGTCGTCGCTGGTGGCTCAGAATCTACACAATCTCAACCGTAATCTTACATCGTGTCGTCTTTGACCGAAGACTGTTTCTTGGAGCTAAGGCGATTCTCGCTGAGCCTGATTTTAGTCTCGATCCTGCTGGTGGCACACTTCGAGTTGTTCAAGCCGAAGCATTCCCTTTCTATATACAAATCAACACCAGTCGGAAGCAGGGCCGGGATGGTTATATAACGATGGCGGTGATGGTAAAGGTAATGTGATGGATAGTCAATTTTAACAGGCGAGATTTAGACGATAATGGGGTTGGAGAAATGGATAAATATGTAACTGAGTAATTTACGCTTTTAAATTGAAGATGTCTGGTTTTTACAGATTGTTTAGATTAGATTTAGTTGGTTTATTATGATAATTATACTGGGCTGGATGAGTTAAAAGTAGATGTAATAGTTGTTGGTGCTGGTTTATCAAGTTTTAGTTTTTTAAGAATAATAAAGGAGTTGGGATTTGGTAAATTCAGTGATATTTTTATCATAATAAAACGCTGAAATGAAGTTTGAAATTTATGTGGGTTTTATGTTAGTTTGTGACAGATGATTTTGAAATAAATACCTGATTTAAAGTTATTCGAGTGGTTCAGTGAGTTCGATTTGTACTCTGAGCCAAAAGTCTTGTAACCAGAGTCTTTATTGAACTCGAATAAATTCGCATCGAGTAAGTTCTTTGGAATTATCTCGATTGGGTCAGCTGTTTCTATATTTTTATCAGAATCGAACAAAAGACCAGTCAAATTTTTTTGAGTTTATGATATTGATAGAATTGGGATATAAAGAGCTAATGATTTATTTAAAGATTAATAAAGCTCAAAAATTTATAAATTTTTATTTGGCTTTAACTAAAGATTTTTACTGATTTGAAAATATGAAGAAAAAACGAAATTCAAAATCATTTACTAAATCAATATACCTTCAGGAACAACAAGAACTCTGCTTGTGCTTTGTCACCGCTTAAAAGTCTCTGTCTTTTTATCAAGCGTAAACTTGGTACTTAATGAACTGCGATAGTCTCTACTATACGTTCTCGTAGTTCTAAAAGGAGAAGCTCGAATCTTGTTCCACTGTATTTTCGAGTTATTTTGAGTATTTAAAATATGCTCAATAATTTCATTGAGCAAATAATTTTCTTCTTTCGGTACAACTTCAATTTCACTGCTGTCTTTTTCAAGTTTTCGTGATTTCTGAGCGGTTTTTATAAACTTACTAACTCGCTCATTAAATGATTTTCTAAATAATTATAAAACCAGCATTTACTTATGATAAGGAGTCCGTTTCGAGATACCATCGGTCTTAAAT
The DNA here is from genome assembly GCA_021441665.1 of Euplotes cf. woodruffi 2 WChen-2021. Lineage (NCBI taxonomy): Eukaryota > Ciliophora > Spirotrichea > Euplotida > Euplotidae > Euplotes > Euplotes cf. woodruffi 2 WChen-2021. The sequence continues at coordinate 7,446 of JAGYYN010045270.1, read as the reverse complement.
ACTGATTCTGCCTTCACAGATTTTTCAAGACGTTCGACGAGTGAATTCTCGAACTTGTAATACGTGTTTATATGCTGGTTAATAATCCAGTTTTGGTGGCTTGAGTTAATCGGTTTGTACTTGCTGTAGATCTTCTTTGCTTCAAAAGCATCTCTCGAGTTGCAGTCTTGCCTCTGGAAGTAAGCAATACTCTTCATCGATCCCCTTCTGTCTTGAATCTTATAATGGCCAATCGCACTAAATAGCATTACACGGCTGTAGGTAAATCAAATTTACTTTGCAGGTTTCACTGGAGAAGCTGAAGACTCTAACTCGTCGATATATAAATTAGTCTTCATCAAGTTGCTTTCGGTCTTAGTGATCCTCTCGCTCCATTCACAGCTCATTTTGTGCATTTTGAGTTTGTTAAACGCTTCGTAGAGGTTTAAAATCGAGGAGTTTCTGTAGATCTTCATAAACCCTCTTTCGATTGACTTTAAAGATTTACAAGTGTATTTAATCTCTGCAAATGCAGAACGAATTGAATTTCGCTTTGTAATAAAATCGACTCTCGCGAATTTTTTACAAATATTATTTCGTTGTTTGATTAATGAAAACCCGAGCGATTTGTTTTTCGCGCTGATTCCTGCGACTATTTTGGATAGGAAAAGCAGAGAGCCAGTCATATGCCTTTCGTAGACATATGACTTCTGCTCAGTCCTTTCGCTGTCTTTGATCATCAGCTGATTTTCAATTTCATTCTACATTTTGTAAATTTAAAAGTTACCGAAATCGGCTCAAAAATCTGCACTTGGTCGTCTCATATCAACGAGTTATTCGGCTCTTCAAATTTACTCGAGGAAAGTTCGGAATTGCGGATCTCGATATTGCAAAGGTTCTCGTTTACCGATTTTTGCTCCTCGGAGAAGTTGAAGTTGTCGTCGAGATTCCGAGAATATGAGCTCATTTTGATTTCTTTGTTCAGGTAATCTTGGCTAAAAGAAATTAGTGATGTTTGTTTACCAAGATTTGCTGCTGAACGTCTTCTTATGCAACTTGCCTGTGTATATCCACTCAGCTAAGTCTGTTTTTATGGGCGTGAGAAAGTAAGAACTCAATTTCTTTATCTTCAATGGAGTCTCATTTCCTATTAAAAAAGGTATCCGGTTAAGAGTCGCGAATATCTGGTTCAAATCGCTGAGACAGTCGAGTTTTTCAGATAAAGAATAAACTGTTTTCCTTCATTTGTTCAACGCAATGACTTCCCAGTGGATCACAGTTAAGTCATCTGAGAAAAGCATAAGTGAGTCTTGAAATCCGACAATGATGAATTGTCCGTGTTGGTACCCATCTACTCCAAAAATCGAGTCGATTTCAAATAGTTGGCAGTTTTGAGTCAGAATCATTAGTTTTTCTTCGGTGACTAGTCCGATAAAGATTTCAGAGGCAACATAGTCGAATACTGAATGCAGCATGACGAGGTTTCCCCCGTTAAACATGCCGAATAGATTATTTTCAGTCATAAAAAGAGTAGAATTCGATGTTGCAGTTGCTTTATTTAATTCGAAACTGATCGAGACATCTAACCTGCAGCGGGACATCGGTCTGAGTGAGTTCATCACCATGTCCGAGTTCTCCTTGGTCTCCATAGCCCCAGGTGAACAGCTTTCCTTGTTTATCAATAGCTCACGCATGGTTAGCTCCTAGTGAAAATTCTTTAATTCAGAAATTAATGAGGTTTGAAAGCGGACATGGCGTTGTCTGACAGTACACATCGCTGAGTCCAAGCAGTCCTTTATTTATTCGGGTCTTTGCCCCATGAGTAGACCATGCCGTCTTCGGATAAAAACAACGCTCACGAGTAGGCACAGGAAATCTTGACTATTTTCATTTGATTAAGAAAAGGTAATTTTAAAAATTCAGGTTTCGCATTATCTGGAATATTTAGCAAGCTCGCAAAGTTGCCAATCAAAAGCACTTCATTTTTTGAAGTCAGCACAAATGAGTATTCTTTCTCGATGTACATGGAAATTAGCTCCTTTCTGGAGAACTCTCAGATCTTGCTCTCCGACTGCAGATGATAATTGGTCTCTTTACCGTTAATTTTTGAACAATAGTTTCATAAATGCAAAAATACAAGTTGTGTGTTGACCTGGTCCTCACATGAGTTGCTGATTGGTGAGAGTTCATTTGAAAGCTTTCTGTTTCATTCGTGAGATCCGCTCTCGTCTCAGTGCTCTTCGTCCTCCTCGAGAACACTGTAAAGGCCTTGTATATTCATACTCATATTCTTATTTAAAAATTATTGCTTGCAACTGAAAGCTAGGTTTTATATTGGAGGCTTTACTTAGGAAATATTAAGCTACGATATTATTAAGGCTGCATATTTGCTTAATCATAAAGAATAAAAATAAAAATACTACTGTTATTTAGATCTTAATAATAACTTACTCAATCAAATAATTTTAGTTATGTATCAATAAAAATTTTAAATTGATCAACAATCAATATGACATTTAAATATAGGATTAAATTTTACTTAAATATATAAAACTGAGCTGGATATATTTTAATATTAATTGAACAAATTGGTTTTACTCTGTATTTGATCTTATAATATCGTTTTAAGTTGTTCATCGTCATCGATTTCCTGCTTATTAAGGAAATCAGTGTCATCAAGTTTATGCTTGTCGTCATCAGGAATCTTCTCCTCTTCATCATCGTCTCTATCTCTGTATCTATAGTGGCTCATTTCGTCGTTTTCTTCTCTGATGATATGAAGTTCTTTATCTTCTTCGAAATGCTCTGAGACGCCCATGCTCGAGGCATCGAAGTGGAAGGGCTCAGCCTCAAGGAGATGTTTGACGTCAAAAGTGAGAATGTTTTTGTCATTAGTGCCTGCGAGTAGCATATTGTAGCTTCTGATTCAGTCAAGGCATCTAAATTCCTCATTGCGTTCAAATGTCTCGATGATCTCCTCGGTATGGTATCTCCACACGTTGATTTTCTTGTCATAAGCACAGCTGAATAGCAGACCGTTATCAAAGAGCAATAGGTCTTGAATCGACGTCTTGTGGCCTTTTAGCACTCCAACATGCTGGTATGTGATTAAGTTCCACATCACGATTGACTGGTCGTCTGAGCCAGAGAAAAGAAAGTTTTCTTCCATTGCCATGCAAGTCACAGAATCTGTATGCATGCCTTCAAGAGTTGCGACCTTGTCTCCTGTCTGCATCGACCAGATGTTAATGTCAATTGGATTACCACCGACAAATATACTTCCAGTTTTCTCGTCAAAGAAAACACAGTGAATCTCGTTCCCTAAAATTTCTGATTTATTCGGGACATAATTGTAGATCACAGATCTTAGCTGAGGAAAGATCGAGCTATTGAGCATCGAGCTTTGCCCCGACGACTTCTTCGAGATCTCCCATATCGACACATTACCGTCGAAGCTTCCGCAAAGCAAAAACTCAGCTTCTTTATAAATAATTCCTTGGATTCAGGAAATCGTATTTTTGTGGCGATTCTTTTCATTGCACTTCAACGTGACGAATGAATTGATTTCGAGATTCCAGACTCGAATCTCGCCATCTTCATGTCCTGTGGCGACAAGGCCACAGTTCATGAGGTAAGTCATTCAGCTGAGCTCTGAGTTCTCCGGGCTTTCCATCGTGACGATTGTGGTCATGTCTTTTGCGTCCCAGAATCTGATTGTGTTGTCTAGCGAGCACGTAAGAATTTTGGGTCATCGTGAACTTTGCTTGATAGCAGCTTTTCGGGCTCAAGCGTGATAATCTTCAAGATCGGACCCTTATGCCCGGACATATCGTGAGATTTCTCACCTTTTCGAATCTTAAATACTTTGATCTCGTAGTCGGTCAGGACGAGGAGATGTTTTGGATCAGATATGATTTCGATTTTCTTAATTGGATCGTTAACTAACTTTTTCCAGATAAATGGCTTGTCCATGTACACGTTTAGCACTCCTACGTATCCAAGCTCGTCTGCAATGTAAAGAACTTGATCGTCCCAGAAGATAGAAGTGTATACAACTTTGTTTGGGTTATTTTAAAACGAAAAACTCATTTGTGAAAGTTGTATCAAATGCTTTTAAATGTTGATCGAAGCTAATTGTGAACACAAAGTTTTCCTGCGGCACAAGTAAGGTTTGAATAATGCCGATTCGATGAATCGATGATTTCTTATTTTCAAGCTCAAAAATCTTGCTGTACTCTTCCCCGTCTGCGATTCTAAATGTAAGCATGGAGCCTTCAGAATCTCCGGCGAATAGCTTAAACTTCTCACCTTCTTGGATGTCGAGACAAGTTACCCAAACATTGTTGTCGATCGACGTTGGAGTGATTGATGTGAAATCTTTGATAATCTGTAAAGGAACGAACCAAGGATATATTAAAAGTTCTCTTGCTTTGTCCAGTCTCCAAATTCGAAGAGTTTTATCGGTCGAGGATGAGATCAATATCTCGTACTTCTCGACGTACTTCATATCGATAACAGTTCCTCCAGATCCGATGATAGTTTGGAAGCAAGGATCTGTTTTCAAATTTTTAGGTTCCCAGAGCTTGATCGTCCTATCTGCAGAGCCGCTAATGAGCACGTCAAGGCCTGATATTTTGGTATACAGCAAGCACCTTATTTCACCTTTGTGCTTCTTTTTCGATTCAAACCTGACGAGCTCAGGGTCTTTGCCTTTATCAATAATTTGTTTGAGCTCAACGTTCTTCTTTTTCCAGTAGCCGAGACTGCCGTTGTTTAGCGCGATAAAAAGGAGTTGCTCATCAGCATCGAAATAGTACGCAGATAGCGAGTTGGTGTCTTGGCTCCTGCTGACTTTCTTCTTGGAAACTACTTCAGGGTGAACGAATTGTTTTTGAATTATAAAGTCCATTTATTACAAATTCAATTTTAATTTAAAATATACCTCCGACACTTACAGTGACCATTCGACTAAAAATAGTTTAGTCCAAATTTGAGGGAGATACAGCGATTTTAGTGTCAAATTTTACATCAAAAAAGCAGCATAATTTTAAGGCTGAATTAACAAGCCAGCGCAATTTTTCGAGCTAAAAATACACTTATATCAAAATTCTTGCTTTTAATTACGTAAATCTTTGTACTTGCACAGTGAAATATGCAATCTGAAGAGGCTCAAAATAAGCTAGCGAAGCTAATCGCAAGACAGCAGGAGACAATTGTGAACAATTTGATCAATAACCTCGCCGATATGGCCGGGGTAAAGACACCGATCTTCACGAAGAGCTTCATGGTGAAAGTGAAGTACCTGAATAAAGGTCGGCTGCTCGCAGGAAACCCGAAGAACTACTACGAACTGATAACAAATATATACAAATGCTTTCCTGACATTTTCAACATCGACGACTGTTACATTTACTTCAATGACTGGGAAAGTGATCGAGCCCAGATTAAAGAAGACGAAGACCTCCAGGCCGCGTACAAACTTATGAACTTAAAGAAAGGAAACATTTTAACTATTTACATCGAGAACAAACGCCAGAGGAAAGTAATCGACGGAGATTTGGATGCAGAAAAAATAGCGAATATTAAAATGAACATGAAACTCAAAAACTGGAACTCATTCGAAAATGCCATGATCATTCGAAACGGCTACGTTTATGACTTCGCAACACATGCAAAAAATGCTTATAGCTTTAGATGCGACGACTGGAAGAGGGGCTGCAAAGGAAAGTGGTATCTTTATGAAAAAGACATCGAAGGGCTTGGAATCGAGCACACCGCCCACTCGCTGCTCAAAGAAGAACACAAAAGCATGGAGATATCGAGAGAAGTTGCCAAAACTGCACTAAATATCGTATCTTTCCTCGATATGAAGGGAGAGCTGCCTTATACTGTAGATTATCACACATTTAAAAAAGTTATTTCGAAGCTGCTCGAAATCGACTTTCGACTTACGAGAGACGATTTGATAAACTGATTCGTGAGTCTTGGCACAGACTGGAATCTGCTGTCAAAGCGGATTTTAGACAATATTATCAGTAAGATCCGAGCAAGGCTTTCAATTCTCACAACAGGAGGGTGTGACAAAAATCAGTTAAGGACTGTTGAAGGTCGCCCGTTCTGCCAAGGAATTATCGAGGCGAAGGTCGATGATATGAAGCAGTACATCATATTCTTTTACTCCCACTTTCAAGAGAAAATTGCGAAGGAGTCCAAGACGCTGTACATCTCCAGCTCTTACGATAGGTACGTCGAACCAGACTGGAAAGAGACTGTGTTTATCAAGGCTTTCAAGAACGGATGTTGAATACCGATCTGAGTGTTCATGACGCAAAGTTCATCTGAGGACGCATTCAAAGCAGGATTTAAGTTCTTCAAAGAAGAACTCGGAGTCGCCCCTGAAGAGATTGTTATAGACCCTCAAGCTGAAATAACTGCAGCAGCGATTGCGGTATTTGGAAGTGAAACAAAGTACCAGACTTGCTCGTTTTTTGTTCACAAACACATCAACAATCGTGCTGCGAGATCGGGAGTACTCAATGATAAGCAAGACCAGAATATCCGCAAGCTGCTGTGGTGCCTCAAAGGGCTTGCATTTAAGCCGAAAGAAGAGGTGCAGACTTATTTTAGCAAAATTCAAGCATTTTACAAAAGATTTTGAGACGCCTATGATAGAACTTGCAAAGACTTTGAAGAGCTGTTTTTGAAAAAACTCAATGTTGAGTACTGGAATATGTCCCACTTGCTTAATGAAGGACAGGACAAAAAAAGTAGATATCTTGAAATGAACAGAAGACTTGAGATACATGATGTTTTAGTCATTAAATTTTTGAATGACTGAAGAGGGATAAATGGATTTTGTAAAGGCCTTGCTGAACTTGAGAGAAAGTCACAGTTTATGGTCGAGAAAAATGAAATTGTTAGTATCGGAATAGAGGATTTAGATGAAGCTACGATATTAAGAGATCTATTAGATTCAAGATTTAGAGTCGAACAAGTAATGTCTCACGCTTTTCAGATTCCAAGTAAAGATAGAGCCATTGAATATCGATACAATCCATCAATGAATAGCTTAAAAGCGATTACAAATCAGCCTCCAATGGGTACATTCTCCATGGAGTCAGATCAGCCAGCCTACAACATACCAAGGCCAACATTCAACATTGTTAACAAAGAAAACATACAGATTCAAGATCAAAACAGCGAGTCTAAAAAGGTAACAGAGGAGCCCAAAAAGCAGCCACAAGCAACTCAAGATATCGACAGCTTCTTGCAATTCAACACTCAATTTAACGATACAATAATAGGTGATGGATTTTTACCAATCGAACAGACACCTGCAACTCCTCACACACCAATGACAATGACCGAAACGCAGTACCAGACTCAGTACCAAAGGAAGTCTCAAAGATTTGCATAAAAATTATTATAATTACATTAAATATTTTTATTTTCACTATTGTACCAGTC